>JAJSOF020000019.1:116141061-116153311 GCA_025594305.2 Periplaneta americana | reverse complement strand
ACTACCCTGTGGTTGCTGCTCCATGTTAACACTACTGGTACACAGTGAAGGAAACAAAAGATTATGCTGCGGAGCATGCGCAAACAACTCAGTTGGCTCCACCCACATTACACGCTTCCTTCCCTCTGCCCCTCTGTCCCCGCTCAGAAGGTTCAAGATAACTTGCAATAACAGTATATACAGATACAGTGTATACAACAATATGAAAAAATAATCACTAGCAGTGTCATTTCTTTAATCACTTTATCATCACCTCACTCATGAAAATACTTTAATTTCAGTTAATATTTCCTACAAAATAAACAAGCAATTTCGTGCATATTTCGCATCCTCACCCAAATTAAGAAATAATTACTCACACTAACATTACATTCTTCCCATCACTAAATAAATTATCATTCTCCACTTGCACTATTCCCCAAATTATGCATACATCATTGTCACACACCACACATACTGTCTGATCTTTTACTTCCACCACAATACCGCAGGTAGAATAGCGGTCAAGCACCCAAAAAGCAGTTGGTAATACTTTTAAGACTTGGCCAAGGTCAACAAAGTTTTTACCATCTCAACATCCCCATTGTGACAACGGTTGCAGATAACAGTCTTCCAGACTGTAAAATGTGTGTTCTGATAGAGTTGAAATGTTCACGATAGAACATGTGTTCACACAAGGCAGGCAACAACAATTTTGACAGTAGTTTCCAAACTCCAAACTACCACATCGGGATCCTATTTACAATTTGATAAATACAAGATGCTGCGAGGAGTGGCAGCCCCCCTGTGTTAACAGAAAATAAGCTTTTAGATATCTCTGATAGGAAGCTTCAAAGTATAACAAAATCATGGAGGAAACTCATTTCACAGACAAACATTTCATATACTATGACACATAAAGTGACAGTAGTGCAACAATTAAGAAACATATTCATTATTGCAAAAGGTTCCAGAGCATGATTCACCACATTACAGGTTTCATTAATTCCTGGACCTGTTCCGGATAAAGATATTACCCATCCTGACATATGGCCTAGAATCAGTGCGAGAATACCTCACATACAAACAGATGGAACAACTAGAGCAGGTGAAGGCTAGGTATTTGAACAGAGCCCTAGGACTACCACAGAAAGCAAGATCGAGACTAGTGTACAAACCAACCAGACAGACCTTTTTGATAGAGGACCTAAGGCGCGAAATAATGCTCCCAGCGAACAACGCCTACAAACAGCTCCTACAAGAAAACCAGCATACCGGAGGAATTCTACACAACATGTGCGATGCAAGATAGGACCTGCACAGAAGCTAATCATGAAATGACACACGTGACGACAAGATTGCCAACCCATGGCTTCCACCACAAGGTGTGCGGCAACAAGACTTACCACGAACCAAATGATAAGTGTGTGTGTTTTATGCTCACAACTATGTGACAGGTATCATATTATCAAGTGTAAGAAGAGACAGAAATCAATCGCAGCTTATAGTAAAGACAATTAATGTTTCTTACCCCATGGACAGTGTCTGCACATTTAAACTTATTATTATTAATTCCCAAATTACCAGAATTTCGTCATCTGAAAATCCTCATTCTGTGAAAAAGAACCCAATTGCATCCAGAGAAAATAGATGTGTGGTGTGCTATATCCCCATCAATAATTATTCGCCCAACTTCTTTTAACGAGACCATCAATTCTCAAGTTTCCTTTCATTCAACAGTTAAACAAACAAACAAACAAACAAGACCTACTAAATGGTCTTTTCAACAGGTTAATGCTATTGCTCACACATCTCATGCATCAATGGATTTCTTAGGATACATTTTTGGAGAGAGAGAGAGAGAGAGGATAATTTCGCAATGACTGTGGCCTCCGAGATCCCCTGCCTGATCTGACTCCACCCAACTATTTTCTTTGGGGTGCTGCAAAGTCTACAGTATATCAAGTCAACCCTAAAATAATTCATGACCCAAAATTGGCAACAAGAAATTATACAAATTCTGCGACAAAACAAACTTTAATTAACGTCTTTAATAATAAAATAAAATGTATGGATCTATGCCTTCTGCAGAATCAAGGACATTTTCAGAATCTTATTTAAATGGGTAAGTTCATTTATTATTATTATTATCATCTTTCTCTTTACAGTTTCCTCTATATTCATTCATTACACTAAAATGCTAACACGCCTACATATAACCAGGGTTACCACTACATTCCTCGCATCTAGTGGGTTCTCACTTAAAGATCAGACTGTATTATGTTATGCTCAACAATCAAATATGTAGAAATGTGCATTTAACTTTCATTCCCTATCAAATCATTGCTTTGTTCAAGATATCGTAATTATCAAGTAATATTGTCTATTTACAACAATTAGTAAAAAAATTCCACCAACACATTTCCATGATTACATTCACTTTCCAACAGATTTCGCGCATATCATTAATGTCAACAAATCACACTGCTAATGATCATTTACAATCACAAAGACACAACAAGATCATACACTAAACAAAATTCAATGCCTCTGGAAAAAAAAAAACACAATACAATTCATTTCATGTTTTTCACAAACCACTACACTATGCCAGCTGATATTTTCAACCACATGCAGTTACATTCACAAAAAAATCTATTACTATATCATGTATCATATACGATAAGTCACTTCTACACTCATTTTGACCAAAATATTTCAAAACAGCAGTAGTTCAGTTATCATTAATACATAATCATACCAACGGCCAGAGTGGGAGAAAGAACAAAGCTACAAATCAACTCGGGCAAACTAAGGACAGTCAACAGACAAGACAGGGGCACAAGAGGAAGGAGAGATTCAAAAATGCATCAAATAAGTAATGCAGATACAAGGAAGATCACTGCCAGAAGAGAGTCTAGAGTTAGTTGATCAAAAAGGTGTACATGATACCAAAGAACAAGGCCAGCCAATGTACTTACACAACAAGAATGCAAAGGATAACAGCAACAAACACAAAGATAAAAATACGGCAGAAATAAACACCAGTCAGAACTAGTACTATATAGTAACAGTGTACCAATGAATAGTGATAAGTATAAGTCAAAGTGGAAGAAAGATCAGAAAGAAAATGTGAAAATTTTACATCAAATACTAAATCATAAATATTACATAATCAATGATTTCACTGTGGCAAATAGTTCCGATAGATAAAGCAGCATTTAGTCAAGAGTGACAGGAAAACTAAAAGGCACCTACAAAGTAATGAATAGTGATAACTACAAATTTTTACATCAACTTGTAAATGATGCATAAAAAAAAAAAAAAAGTGCATGCTTATGGACAAAACAGGACCATGGAAAAAAAGTAGGATACTATTAATATACAAGAATAGAAAGAGATAGACACTACTATAGATGGCATTTACAAACCATCATTGCGTAAATAGCAAGTAATTAAAGGAGTGTACAAAGAGTATTAGAAACAAATAGCAATAAAACGTAAATACAGACTTATGGTGTCACCTAAATACACAAACTTTTAAGGCACACCTTGATGGATACTCATGGTGTTAAATCTCATCACAATCAGCTGGCATATTGTAAGTAGAAAATGCACTCATCTCAACATGTATCTACTTTGTCTTTCCTATCCAATCTATAAGGTAAGAGCACCAGTAGTCGATATGTTAAGGAAACATGTACTGTTTTTTCTTTTTTCGATCCTCCAACTGTACTTTACTGTAAAAAAAAAAAACATTTTCAAAACTCACACCTCCAATTCCCTAATTTAATCTACATATGTGTTAATACATTTATATTGAAAAATACATTTAACAATAATCTCCTCACATGCACCTATAGTTCACACGTCTTTTTGTTTAGCCTGAAAAAATTATGTCACTGGAATACACAATAAAACACCTTATATAACTTATTAAAGCTTTTATTGTATTATAATTATTATTACTTTACAACAACTTTCATTTCATTCAAATACTTTAAAACACCAATATTATACAAACAAAGATCCAATTATTTCTCCTTGCATTCAGTCGCTATTTCTAAAGATATGTTATCTGTTCCCCCTTATAGTTCGCTCTGGAGTCTCCACATACCCAATCATTTGATTCTAATATATACAAGAAATGTCATTTTCATCTGCTTCAAATTCTGTTTCACTTGCATCAACACTTCTCAAACCCATAATTTGTATTTCAAAAACAAATTCACTAATTATGAAATGCCCCCCTTCCCTTGCTCAAGACTTTCCACCACATCTCATCAGAATCCTCCTCACTAGTATTCATCAATGAAACCGCACCTTCATCTCAACTTTCTCATTCCGACATTTCTTTATCTTCCCTTTCTCTACTTTCTTCTTATTACCTCACTTTTTTTAAGATATTCTAATGGGGAAAAGAAGGCCTGATGGCCTTATCTCTACTAGGATAAATAAATAAATAAATAAATAAAAATAAAGAATGCTTATGGTCACGTAATTACAGCAGGAATTATTTCTCTATTTTTGGGGCTTTTCTTTCAACAAAGTGAGACCAAAATAAACCCCTTTCCTATGCTGAAGGCACAAAACCCTTGCTTGTGGACGCCACTTCAGATGGTATCATGGGAATAGCTAGTTCTGGATCAACTGGTTGTGGTGTCGTGGGCACAGGTGGTTCTGTTTGAATACATTCGTATTTCTTGCTGTGTTTTCTTCTACTTGTACGATTTTTACTTTCTTCCAGAGAATCCTCGTGGAGCAAGCTCCATTATTACGCTGTCAAGTTTTCAATTTGTCCATCAAACCAGACTACATGTTTTCCCAACAGATGTGTTTAACCTGTTGATTGTTGGGAATACTGTTCAATTCTTTTGTTTAAAAAAATGGGTAGTCTTCTTCAATATTGTCTCCTAAAGCTGAAACATTGGGTACTTAAGGTTGACAGCTCCTGTCAACTACAGCTTCTAGGAGTTGCAGACGAAAAACAATAAAGATATTCATGCACTCTGTGAGAAGCATATTTAAACTAGTTGTAAAATGCAATATTAAGTTGGAAACTTCAAGTTGACACAGCTGTCAACCTTACGGAAAACACAAATTCATTTTAAAATTGGATGTCAACTATAGGTGTCCTCTCGACTATGGGTGCTCTCACATCTACAGGGTAAACCATAAGTAATATCATTCATTTCAAGACGTTATTCTTTCAGTTGTTTAAAACAAAAAACTTTCATACCATTTTGCTCCATTCTCTTTCCTTTTCCAGAAAAAAAATTATTTCATATCAAACATCTTGTAGTATATTTTCGGAAAGCTATTCAATTAAGTCCCAATCTGCTCAGTCAGTTTAAGAGACGAGTGTATTATGGCAATAAATGAAATGCACAGAAATTTGATCCAAACCAGTGGAAGCTTTTATTCTCCTGCGACAACACTGTAAAGCAGCTCGTATATAACCTAACACAATTGCTTTTAAATATGACTCAGAAAATGTCATGTAAATTTACCGAATACTACTTTAAAAATTAAAATTGGACATAACTATTTCTAATTGGCTAAAGATAACGCTCCTAGTACAACAAAACGATTTTTTTTTTTTTTTTTTTTTTTTTTCATTAATTATATTTTTATTGGCTGTGTTCACCAAATATCTAATCAAACTTAACTCACACAGTTTCAAAATAAAATTTTCTCTACATCAGTCTATATCATTAGACAAAACCGTGCTTAATATACATTATCGCAATTAACATTACAAAAAGATTTGCCAATGCTATATTTAATATATATCACATTTGTCATAGCAAACCTTTTCTTTTTTTTTCATAGATGATGACAAACCACATACAGTAAAATCCTTTGTATCCAGCACCCAAATAACTCGCAATATCAAAACAACGGCACTTTCACCCAGGCCAAAAATCAAAGTTATTCATGCAAAAGGGAAGACTCGGACGAATATGTGGGTGCTTATCGTGGATCGCACACACCCCATATTGTTTACTCTTTACATTCTTCACGCATGAAAATGTACACAGAAAACCCCATTATGTCCCTCAACTAGATCAGACAGCATCGGTAAACTATCACTTGGGCCTTCCAAACAATGCACTCATCCATTTCTAAGGGGTGTTTAGACAAGTCTAAATAGGAAGCAGACATTACAGATATGTTAAACAAATTCAAATCATCGAATGCTACTTCATCTTCATGATTTCAACATTGGCTACACTGCTCTTCACATCACATGGCCACTACTTAAAATTGTCATAACATTAACAAAACAGCTAGTATTATTTACGCTATTATGTATTACATTCATTATAAACTGGTGAATGTACTTTACCGTATTCAGTACTAAAACTAAACATTCCGCGTAATTCAAAACTTTATTTTTAAATATCTATATCAAAATTAGGTACAAATGGACAACCAACTTTAAACTCTAATGAAACAAGACTAATACATTGTTCTGCATTTAATGAGTTGAAAATAACGAATACGTTTTTCAAACACAAGGATAATCATAAGTGGGTGAATATTCTGAAATGGGTAAATGTCCCAGCTGATTTAAGGAGTTTCTTGAAAATGTTAACTGATTACTTTTGCGTTTAATTAACTAACTCTCACGTCTTTTAGTTCGAAACAAAGCATAAAAGGATTAATTTTAAAATTTATAATTAAAAAATAACATCCAAACATCAAAATGTAACCACGGTCCCTATGTCCCCAACTACATTTTACTCTCTTTGACTAAGTTTTTCTCGGAATGTTTCCATTTCATTTTATTTCCTCGGCCAAAATTATAAAAATAAATAGTTAAAATATTTATGAAAGACAGGAATTGTTGTTTGTTTAATTCTCAAAGGACACAACTTGAACGTAAAGTTTGTCCCCAAAAATTTCGCAACACCAGTCCCTTGAAATAAAAGAGCAATACAGAGCCTGTATCATGAAAAATCAAATAATGATTGAAATCAAAGGGAAAAAGAATACTACTAAAAAGGTTATAAATCAAGGAGTAAGGCAAGTGTGTCCATTATCACCCGCATTGTTGAATATATATACACTGTCGACACCATTAACAGATGGAAAATAAAATAAACAATATAGAAATCAATACTCTTCTCTATGCCGACAATCAGGTATTAATAGCAAACTTGGAAGATGGTCTACAAAGAGTAATATATAACTTTAATATAATATGAACAATTTGTCAAGAAAACAAAGGTAACACCTTTTAAAGGAAAATATCCTCTTAGAAACAAAACAGTAATCAACAGCATGATAGTAGAACAAGCATTGTATTTAAAATATCTAGGTTTCAACGTGGGATGTAATACAGGACGAGATATCAACGAAAAGTTACAAAGATTCCAACATGTATGTGGAACTCTAAGAAGAACCCTGATTGTAAGAGTTAGAAAGGAGACTATCTTAAAGTTCTACAACATAATGGCAATCCCAACCCTCCTGTATGGATCTGATTGTTGGACACTGACCAAAAAAAAACTGGAAGCAGTCAAGATGTGTTTTTTTAAGAGCAGTGGCAGGATATCAGCTTATTGATCAAAGACAAGGATATAAAAGAGAATTGCAGATAGAAGATATTATTTCCAGAATAAAAAACTATCAGATAAAATGGTTACGACATGTCGAAAGAATGAATCAAGATCGATTCCCAAGAGTATTATTGAATTATTACCCTAAGGGTAGAACAGACCAAGGACATCCACGTAAATAATGCAGGATCAATTTTCTTTAACATTGAATAATATTTTACTATTTTAACCTGTAAATTTTAAAATTTTATAAAAACTCAAGATAATTATAACATATTATTATTACGGCGGCCCACGGGTTCCACCATAGGATCTGTGCCAAACGAGGATACCACTCGGCCTCAGAGCAGTGCATCTGCACCCTCTGTGGGCACAGCTGCAGTCAGTATCATATACTAACCTGCCAAGCAAGGACTGAGACAATAACGTTCTACGCAAAAGAAGGCAACTTTTGAGTAACATGTAACAATGTACACATTGTGTTTAATAAATCTTATTATTATTATTATTATTATTATTATTATTATTATTATTATATTTTACCTAACCACAATACTTGAAGGCACAACAGGCCAAATGCCTACGCCATGCTGTTCATGATGATGATGATGATGATGACATATCACAATTACTACATTTCAACACGGAAAAATATTTTTATGCCTTTATGTATTTTCAAATTATCCCACAAAATCAGTTATCCCATACTGCCTTTGTCCCACGCTTACCAAATACAAAGAATTCTACTGTATCTTGCAAATGTGATGTTATTTCTTTATTAATATCTTTTATAACACCGTCAAACAAAAACAAGCAAATCAAACTCATTTCTTATACACTCGTTTCATAATATTACTATTTCAATTTTCTTCCTTACTTCAACGTGAAATAAGCACATTGTATTTTTATTTTTTCCTAAACATTTAAAAATTTTGTTTTCATAACGTCAAATATGCACCATCTCTACAACAAACATATTTCTTAATTTTATCCATTTCATTTCTTCTCTCAACACTTTATTAAAATAAGGATTTTAAATTCTTCAAGATTTTCTTCAACTTCAACAAAGCAGTGTTCGTTCTGCATTATCTAACACAGTTCAAACACAAAAATTTTACAATATTTCTGTATTTTTTTTTTCTTGCGAATTTAAATGCAAAGTATATGGTATGATGGCATTGACCTTCAACAACTCAGGTGGAGCACTTTCACAGCAACACAACTTAATGCATTACCCAGATGGTTGTAGTGCACTGCGTACCAACTTTTCATAATTCATGTATCTTAAAACCGACGTTTCTCTGGAAAACTATTCAAAATAAAGCAAAATGCTATCCGACATTTTCTTTTTCCTCTTTACTCAAGGAATCACAGACATTTACATTACTTACAGTTTACCCTGTATATAATCTGTTCTAATGTACTCTACATTATTAATCTTTTCAACCTTAAGTTGAGGACATACCTCTTGAAATCCTCCACTCCTTCTGATGTCCTCTTGAAATCTCCACTCCTTCTGATGTCCTCTTGAATTCCTTCACTCCTGATGTCTTCTTGAAATTCTTCACTTCTGATGTCCTCTTCATGTCTTTCACTCCTGATGTCTTCTTGAAATTCTTCGCTTCTGATGTCCTCTTCATGTCTTTCACTCCTGATGTCCTCTTGAAATTCTTCACTTCTTAACAATCTTGCTCATTGGTCTCAGGAAAACCTGTCGTCATCCCCCGGCCAGCAGACAAATCATCTAGAAGAGAAATTCACAATCATGTCAGCTCAGTGTTATCCACTTTACAATTCCTTTTTCTATTTCCTCATTACTTGTACTATTAACTTTCTCTAAACAGACATCCCAGTTTTGCCGGGACATTCACTGCTTTCACACAATTGTCCCAGTGTCCCAACAAAACCTTCATGACATTTGCATTTCCCACCTTTCGGTAGAGATACAAAATACAATATTACTTCAATTATTTCATTTTATTACTACCGGCAGCACAAGAATTCAACATCATTATAAAAATGTCTATATTCACAAGGCAATAACATATCAAAAGAGTATTTCACTAAACAGCAGTGCAATGAGATCAAAATCTATTTTCTACCTGCGCAACCGCAGCATTCCTTGTTCTTATTTCACCTAACAGGACTGCACTCAGGTGCAAACAATTTCCACGATACCAGGAAACTTAATTCCTTAAACCCCCCCCAATATTAAAATGCTCTACCAATAGGCATAAGTAAACTTCAAAACAATTCTCCTTTACAACTGTATGCAGGCACATGGATTTCAACTATACCATAATGCTGTTCCACATGAATTAAACAAATTCTAAAATCTCGGCAGCATTGAAAACATTATCCATGACTAGTGCTGCTTATGATTAGGTTTTCTCCAGAGTGGTTGTTTGCGCGCTTTCAATCAGAGACCTCCAGTTACCTCCGATTGATGCAGCACAGGTTGTATACTGCCCATGTCTCACATCCTGAACCGAGAGCTCCCTAGTGCTTATAACCACGCCTCTTAGGTCTGCTCGGACCAGCACGGCAGCATATTACATGTTCTGAAAACATTACCCTATGCCACTGCAGGGTCTTTGCTGTTTATAATACTGGATATCCTAATTGTGGTTACCACTATCGCTATTATCTCTGATGGCGATTTCCGAAAATGTATGTACATACTAGGTCATTCTTTGTTCAGTCTAAACAACTGCTGAATTACCACAGAGCAGCGTTTCTCAAAGTATGTTCCGGGGTTTCGTGAGCCCTATTTGATTTTAAATTTTGTTTTATACTTTTTTTTTTTACTTAGTTATTTAACGACATTGACTACTAGGTTATTTTGCATCTGTGGGATTGGTGATAGCGAAACGGTATTTGGTGAGATGAGGCCAGAGATTTGCCATAGATTACTTGACATTTGCCTTACGGTTGAGGAAAATCTCGGAAAAAATCCAACCAGGTAATCAACCCAAGTGGGAATCGAACCCGCGCCCGAGCGCAACTCTGCATTGATAGTCAAGCGCCTTAGCCGACTGGGCTGCTCCGGTGGCTATTTTACACTAAGTGGATACTATAAAAATATATAAATGTTACGAAAACATTAATCAATAACATGAAACCACCGATGATGATGATGATGATGATGATAATAATAATCTCCCTCTCAGTTTTGTATTTCCAGGAGGAACACGTAACTCTAATCACGATGAGTTGAGACTACGCTAATAATCATACAACCACAGTCTTAGTATATACAGTCATGAAGCTCAATAGATCCATAGATAGTTGCTAACCAGTAGGATCGCTACTATCGCCTCATCACATACAATGTGAAACAGTACCGGCACAGTCTATTATTATTATTATTATTATTATTATTATTATTATTATTATTCCAATAATATGCCTAATAATATTATGTTTAATAAACATCTTAAACGGAAAATAATATTCATCACGTTCATCACTGGATTCTCTGCGTATATGTTCATTAAAACTAAGTACTGAAAAGACAAAATGCACAAGTACAGTAGAAATTTGACTACAACTTTCCGCCATAAAACAGATTGCAGGCTTAAAAAGCAAATACATTCGTCCCACTGAGCAGAATTATTGAGATACTAGCTTTCACTTGTCTGTTAATTATTAAATACTAATAAAATATTACAAGGATTCCGCAATTACAGTTTAGATTAAAAGGGGTTTCGCGGTGGAAAAAATTTGAATAGAGACTGAAGTCTACCACTGATATTACTGTTTAGTTACAGGAATTGACGAGTAGGACATAATTTGTTTTGTAAGGGGACAGCCTATACATTCGCTTGTCCAGGCTGATCTTGCTTCATAGCTGACAAAAGGAATCCTAAAAAGTCCAATGTGTTGAACGTAGGGTAGTAGGCACATGCGGTACCCTGGACCTCCCTCTCTCCCCCTCTGCGTCTCTCCCCGCAAAGAAACAGCTCAGGACGTGAGGCACGGGCAGTATGTGCTGTGGAGCAGACATACACTTTCCGCTCAGCATTCCTTTAATCGGATCAGGTAGTGATTCGAGTCCACTGACGTCCGTGTATCTTTTAAAATAAATTCTAATTTGTTGTTCTTTAATCTCTCTCTCTCTCTCTCTCTCTTCGGCTCTTTTTTTTTTTTTGTGTTGCTTAAAGTGCTACGTTAGCTGACAGATTTTTCTTTCTAGTTTTCAAATTCATAGTATATGTGGAAAGCCGTATTAGTTTTATGTCATTCATCAAATTAATAACAGTCAATCTAACTGCAAGACTAATGCAGAAGTAAAACTTTTCAGTAGCTAATGTAAACATTTATACTTTAATTCTCCTAGAAACTCTCGTTTAATCGCAAACAGAGTTTGTCAATTATTATTCTAATCAGTTTAGTTAACATAAAATATATTAAGGGAGCTTCAGAATGAAACAAAAGAAACGTGGGATATTAATGGGATAAAGTTTACTGTCCAACATAATTTATTCAGATTCTTCACCAGACAGGATTGTGATTATTGTGTTAAAGGGTGTCAGTATTTCAACTGCCTCTTCTAAAACGCGCCACTCCTGCTCTATATTAAAAATATAAGTGGATATCAACTTAAGGATAATTGTAATTATATTATTACCAGATATTTCTTTAGTTTCATTCAGAAATATTTTAATCCAAACAGTAAAATTTAACTCAAGTTGTCTAAACAGTAA
>JAJSOF020000019.1:116101061-116136061 GCA_025594305.2 Periplaneta americana | reverse complement strand
TAGCTATAGGTTTGCCATTTCAAACTATTAGGACCTGCATGACGTTTTGGACAATTAGGCTGTTTACGCTTGAATTAAAAGAGAAATTACACAGATACTTTCCTTTCCCTCTTACTCCAAAATTCCAACCTTGTGAACACAAAATAAATGGATAAATTTCAGAACAAGGATACTTTCTTTTCCCTCTTACTCCAAAATTCCAACCTTGTGCACACAAAATAAATTAGCACTAAAAACTTCCTTTTCGTATGCATGATGATGCGTATCCAACATACACAGACGAATTGCCTTTTTTTTTTTTTTTTTTTTTTTTTAAATAATTGTTAGCGAGGTATCCGTATACTGAAATTTTCCCAAATAAATTATTGAAATGTGTCTTTTCCTAAGCAAGATGATGAGCATTCGACAAACACATACAAATCTGCTCTTTTTAGTAGCCTGTTTCAAGATAATTGTCAGTGGGGTATCCGTATACCGAAATTTTCCAAAATAAATTATTGGCACTGAAATGTGTCTTTCACAAACAAGATGATGGGCATTCGACAAACACATACAAATCTGCTCCTTTTAGTACCCTATTTCAAGATAATTGTCAGTGAGGTATCCGTATACTGAAATTTTTCCAACTATTATCAATAATATGAATTATGTTACAAATTGTGTGGAATTATGCAAACACGTATAACTCATGTGAATTGTGAGATTAAATCCAACCAGGTAGCCTGCTTTTCTCTTAGAGAACTTCCATCAATACTTTTATTCTGTAATATGGATGCATAATTGCTGACGAGTTCTAAAGGAATTCCCACTTCGAACTATGAGAAATTGGGTGCTCTTTTCTTTTTTTCTTCCGTGATTATTGAAACTTGTTATTTGAAAACTGCGAGAATGTTTGAAAGCAGTCCGACAAAGAAGCAATAATTGACAGGGTGCGTTCATTCGCTGTTTTATACGCGGTAACCTAGCGCTCAGATGATTCTTCTCAAGCGAGCATACCGTCAGCTGACGGTACTGAGTTGATCGAGGGGAAAATGTCGGTGCACTGCATCTGTAACTTGATCACTGTCAACAATTAACCATGTTTCAGTGATTGCTGATAAACGGGCTAGATGATCGAGAATGGTGCACACGGCCATAAATGAAACTATTGATTTGCGTATCAAATGGACATCCCTCCATTTTCCTCACGTAACCCAGCATGCCACAACAAGTGTATAAACAATCCAAACCCCTAGATAGCAGCACAGTCACTTTTCGCCACCACTTGCAATGCTAAAGAGGCAAGTTTTCCAGTATTATTGTTATAGAGTATTAGTAATTCATATTTACCAGTTTATGCATTTTTCCTGACTGCTATTTCATCCACATCTGTCTCCCACCTCCTGTCCCAGAGCCACTTCCAGTCTGCAACTGCCCCAAAATACCCTGCAACAAGACACATGACAATCACATTTCTTTACAAGTGCCTTACATTTTCCGCTACATATCAACAGCAACATATGTAAACCGCACTGATAATACAACATGCAAATCTTCACAAAGCTAAACACAAAAAATTTAATTCTTAACCATATTCTGTGTTTGTATTATTACTACTGCTCATTTACTCTATTTCAATATAACACTATTTAGTAATTCATGTTTACCAGTTTAGGCACATTTTCCGACTGGTATCTCAACCACAGCTGTCTCCCATCTCCTGTCCCAGAGCCATCTTCAGTCCGCAACTGCCCCACAATACCCTGCAACAGGACACATCACCATCACATTTCTTTACAAGTGCCTTACATTTTCTCCAACCAATGAAACAGCAAGATATGCAAACTAAGTGTAATCTTCAGAAACCTAAATCCACTAAATTTAACTCTTAACTATATTCTGTGCCTGTATTATTATCACTACTGCTAATTTACTGTGTTTCAATATCGACACTAGCTAGTAATCCATGTTTACCACTTTATGCACATTTCCTGACTGGTATTTGATCCACAGCTGTATCCCATCTCCTCTCCCAGAGTCGCCTCCAATCCACAACCGCCCCCAAAATACCCTGCAACAAGACACATGACAATCACACCTCTTTACAAGTTGCTTACATTTTCCGCAAGCTATGAAACAGCAAGATATGCACTGACGATACAACATGCACATCTTCAGAAACCTAAACCCAAACAATTTATATTTTCAACTATTTTCTATGACTGTATTATTATTACTGCTAATTTACTGTGTCTAAATATCGACACCAGTTACAAATTCATATTTACCAGTTTATTCATGTTTCCTGACTGCATTTCATCCACAGATGTCTCTCATCTCCTGTCCCAGAGCTGCCTCCTGTCCGCAACTGCCCCAAAATACCCTGCAATACAACACTTGACAATCACATTTCTTTACAAGTGCCTTACATTTTTCGCAACCTATGTCCCTATTTACACTAGCTTAATGTCGTTCGACTTATAGCGCAGGCGCATGCGCAGTACGGATTTCTTTCCTTCCCTTTCGACATCTGCTGGGTAGAAGCTGTTCCTATTTCTGTCCGACATTTCCGTAGATGGGCCAGCCGAATTCACGCGACAGGACCCGAACATGGTTCGGAAAAGCAGTAGCAGACAACTTTTAATCAGCCGTTTCTCTGTTTCCACGCTCTTTGTAGCGTCATGTCAGAGTGGAACAAAAACCAAGTAATGAAATTAATCGAGCTTTACAAGGAATGTCCATGCTTATATGACATCAGAAATAAGGACTATCACAATAGGATTCGGAGGGAAAATGGACTGGAGTTGATTTGTAAAAATCTGCAGTCTGTTCGTCCCAATACTATTCCCTCCGACATCAAAACAAAAATAAAGAACATCAGGAGTCAATATGCAAGAAAAAAATTAAACTTTCAATTCATTTTAATACAATAAATACCTATTGGACAATTTTGTTCCAGTTTGAAATCTTTACTGAGAACATGGAATAACCAGAGCCTTGAATAACCCTTTCTCCTGCCTTCTGGATATCCATTTCCTTTCCCAGTCTCTCTCTTCCCCCTCACATTAGTGCAAGCTAACGAAACACTTGAAGCTGCAGAAGCTAAAACAGCTACATTTTTAACTGTTAAAATCCATTCTGTTCATTTAAAAGGCTCACATCACTCACACATTGCTCGGGCTCAAAAACTAGCCTCGAGTAGCAGAAGAGAAATCTGCCACGAGTGAACGGTGATAATACATTTAGCCGACAGAAAGCACTTGATATAGGACGTTGCGTCGACTTGTGGACGAAAAATCTGCCAAGTGTAAACGGTGATGCTACATATAGCCGACAGAAAGCTCTTGATGTTGCGCGACAAACAGCAAGTGTAAATAGGGACTATGAAACAGCAAGATATGCACTGATAATAGAACATGCACACCTTCCTACTAATTTACTGTGTTTAAATATCGACATTAGTTTGTAATCCAGACTTACCACTTTATGCATATTTCCTGACTGGTATTTGATCCACAGGTGTCTACCATCTCCTGTCCCAGAGTCGTCTCCAGTCTACAACTGCCCCCAAAATACCCTGCAACAAGACACATGACAATCACACCTCTTTACAAGTCGCTTACATTTTCCGCAAGCTATGAAACAGCAAGATATGCACTGACGATACAACATGCACATCTTCAGAAACCTAAACCCCAAACAATTTAAATTTTCAACTATTTTCTGTGACTATTATTATTGCTGCTAATTTACTGTGTCTAAATATCGACACCAGTTACAAATTCATATTTACCAGTTTATTCATGTTTCCTGACTGTATTTCATCCACAGTTGTCTCTCATCTCCTATCCCAGAGCTGCCTCCTGTCCGCAACTGCCCCAAAATACCCTGCAATACAACATTTGACAATCGCATTTCTTTACAAGTGCCTTACATTTTTCGCAACCTATGAAACAGCAAGATATGCACTGATAATACAACATGCACACCTTCTTACTCCTAATTTACCGTCTTTAAATATCGACATTAGTTTATAATCCATATTTACCACTTTATGCATGTATCGCCACTGCAATTTGCTCCACAGTTGCCTCCCATCTTCTCTCACAGTGCAGCTTCACTACCATTCTCATCTTCTGTGTCACTCCACAGAATCAAACACCTACTCTCAAACTGCCCCAAAATGTCCTGAAACATGACAAAAGTCGTTTAAATTTTCGGTAACCTATGAAACCTCAAGATACAGGAACTGCATAGACCAGTAGACCTACACATCATATAATTAAATTATACGTCACCTACACATCATATAACTAAATTATACGTTATCGTCGCGAAATTACGATACATTCATCAATATTACAACCCATTGCTCCAGAAATCTCCATACGAATTACCTACAGCTACTACGCATCTACGTTCATTCGCTCAACTTTATTCGACGGTTTCTCAAGTACCTCTAACTCACCTATAACTCTCACAGTCCAAAATTTTCCCAAATATTCTTACCTGGCATACTTATATCCATTTTGTATTCCAAAAAACACAGCACCATAAATATACGCACTTCAAAAAAGTCAGCCATGTTCATGTTGCACTCAATGCAATGGATTTCATTATTGCCAACACACGTATCACCAAAAATTCCTAAAAAGTACTTCAAAATTCGTCTCATTCCTTATTATAAATATAGAAATCATTATTTTCTAGCGTCAAAAGTTTCTTAATCCCTATTTCAGCAATATAAAAGACAAAACAAGTTGTTGGCAAAAAAATAACAATTTTCAATAACATTTAACAAAATAGCTCGATTGGCAACATTGGCTAACCATCTCGGACTCTTCGAGGCGCCGTCTCGCGAACAAACGAACCATCGGAGTCCATATTTCATTCCATGGCGCACAATATAAAACTAATAAAATTTAAACTAAAAAAAAAAAAAAACACATTGTCGGTATTAATTATTCCCTCTATTTTCTACTCTATTATCGCCTCTACTTTCCATGTATTTTCGCCTTTATTTTCAACTCTATTATCCTCTCCATTTTCTCCTCTATTTTCCCTCATTTTTCAACTCTTATTACACTCTCTATGTTCTGCTCTTATTATACCTTCATATTCTCCTCCGTTGTCTCTTCTGTATATCCCTCCTATTTTCTCCTCCAATACAATTTCCTCTACTTTATACTCCATTATCCCCCTATTTTCTCCTCTACTGCCCGCTCTATTATCCTCTCTATTTTCTCCCCTGTTTTCCTCTTCATTATCCCCTATAAATACTCTTCAATTTTCTCCTCTATTATCCCTCTACTTTGTCCTCTATATCTCCCCTCTTAACTCTTTACCCTTCTATTTACCCCCTATATATTTTCTCCCAATTTTATCCTCTACCTCTACTTTCCCTCTATTATCTACTTCACTTTCCCCTCCATTTCCTTCTCTCTTTTCCATCTATTTTCTCACTCATACATTTTCTCTCTATATCGATCTATTTGTCCCCTATCTTCCCCAGTATTTCCCCATCTATTCTCTCCTCTGTTTGTCCTCTCTATTCTCTCAATTTGCCCATCTACATTCTCCTTTATTATTCCATCTATTTTCTACTTTATTTCCTCATCTATTATCCCTCCATTTTCTGCTCTATTTTTCTCTACTTTCCCTCCCTTTCCACTTCAATTATCCCAAATATATTTTCCACTCTATTTTCTTTTACCTTTCTCCCCTGTCTTTTCTCGTCTATTGTTCCTCTCTTTTCTCTCTATTTCGATCTATTTTCTTCTATCTATTCCTCTCCATTTTTCCCTCTATATTATCCTCAATTTTCTTCTTTTTCCTCCTCTATTATCCCTCTAATTTCCTTTCCATTTCCTCCTCTATATTCCCTTCTATTTTCTCCTGGATATTCTCTCTATTATACAATTTTATATTCCTCCTATTGTCCCTTCTATTTTCCTATCCATTTTCTCCTCTATATTTCCTTGTATTTTCCCCTCTATTTTCCATTTCTTTTCTCTTAATACCCACCTATTTTCTCTTCTCTTTTCCATCTCTATATTCTCCTTTATTTCATCATCTATTTTCTTCTCTATTACTCCCTCTAATTTGCCTTGCATTTCCTCCTCTGTTTTGTTCACTCTATTATCCCTGTATTTTCTCCTCTATTATCCCCTTTATGTTCCCCTCTACACTCTCTTTTTTTTTCTACTCCATTTTCCCCTCTACGTTTCTCCCCATTTGTCACTTTATTATCTTATCAACTTTCCTTATGTTATCCCCTCCACTTTCTCCTTTACTATCCCCCTATTTTTCGTCTATTATACCTCTTTACTTCTATCCTCTATTATTCCCTCTATTTTTCTATTCTTTCCTCTAATCTCCTCCCTATTTTTCCCTTATATTTTCTCTTCATTTGCTCCTCTACGTTCTCTCTGTATTTTCCCTCTACATCCTCTATATTCCAGTGTATTTTGCCTTCATTTTCTTTCTATTTCCGCCTCTATTTATCCTCTAATTTCCTCTCCATTTTCTCCTCTATTACCCCCTCTGTTTTCCTCTGTACCTTGTCATCTATTTTCCTTCTATTTCCTCTAGTGAGAGATAAGAGACAGATAACAGAGAAGATGATAATAATAGTTGAGAAAATAGAGGGGAAAATACATGAGAAAATAGACGTAAAATGAAAGAAGAATACAAAGTAGATAGAAATTTGAGCACAAAATACTGACGGAATAATAAAGCAGAAAACATAGCAATAATGGAGAGAAAAGATGCAATAATAGAGGAAAATATACAGGGTAAAACAGAGGACAAAATGGAGAAGAAAATAAACGAGAAAATAGACAAGTAAAGGGTTAATAGACAGAAAATAGAGGTGAAAAAGAAAGGAAAGTCCAGGCAAAAGAGATAACAAAGTAAAGCAAACAATACACAAGATACTATAAAACAAAATAGCGAAAAAAATAGAGTAGAAAACAGATGCAAAAATAGAGAACAAAATGCAGAGAAAATAGACATGAAAACATTCGGGAAATAAAGGAGAAAATGGAGCACAAAATACGTGCCAAAATACAGGAGTAAATAGAGAGTAAAAATTAGAAATTATAGACAAAACAATTGATAATTACAGGGAAAACAGAGGGCAAAATACTGGCAAAAGAGCAACAATAGAGGAGGAAAATAGAATGGAAACTAGAGGGGATAATAAAGGAGACACTGGAAAATACAGCACATAATATAAGAAAAAATAGAGGGGACATTTCACGGAAAATTAAGAACAAAATAAAGCAGAAATTGAAGGAAAAATGGACGGTACATAAACGAGGTATTACAGGAGAAATAAATGCAAAATACTGGAGATAACAAAAGAAAATAGAGTTCAATATAAAGAGGAAATAGAGACAAAATGCAGAAAAAAATACACTGCAAAATAGTGGACAAAATAGACGGGAAACGAGAACACAAAAGAAGCAAAATACTCTGGGACATTTCCCACAAAACCGATGAGAAAATACAAGAGAGATAGAGACAAAATGAAAGAGAAACTAGACAATAAAATAACGGGAAAATAGTCGGCAAAATATGTGACAAAATATAGCATTGACAAATAAAAAATTACTTCTAAGCTGTTAAAATGTCCTCGGATAAATTGATACATCTCAGTTACATTAACTTGTGTACGAAATAAAAAGACTTTAATCACAATATGATTTCAGGAAATTTAACATTTCGGTAAAATAACTTTCACGACTACCACAAAGCCTTATTTGTGTCTTTAGGCATTTAAATACTAAACACAACTTCTAGGTGGACTAAACTTTTAACACACTATTTTTTATATAATATTGCCCACATCCTCCCCTTTAAGGAAGAGATGGGTAAAATTATGTCCATTATAAAAACTATTTCCCTTTTTTGTAAACAAATATAAATAGACATCTTTCATTTATACGTTCACCACATTTTATCAACATAATCGCTCTCAGAACTCATGTTTCACTTATATTTCACAATCACAAATAGGTTTTCGTCACAGAAAATCGACATTTTAAAGTCATATTTCCACACTTTTATTTTCCTGCATTTACTCACATTCAAATTCTATATGCTCCCACAAATTTCATGCTAAGAAGCTGCAATTTTTACTGCGTGTTCTGCACAACACTCACTCCTCGTGAAATACAGATATCGGAGACATGTGGTGGCTATCACGTCTTCGATGTTTGAGACCCGGGCATATCTCACCTCTTCGTCCTTCTAACCCTGTATGTAATGAAAGGACAGCAGGAGCAATGAAGCACCAGCAGTCCGGAGTGTACAGGAAGTGGAAGGAATAACACAAAGCAGCCCCTTTTGCACTTTTCAAATTTCAGAATAATTAATGCTTTACAATACAAATATATCTACATATTTCCTTTTCCAACAATTCTCACATGTTTATAATCACATAGCAGGTGGGGGAGGGAAGAAAAAACTGACTTGGAAACCTTCTGTTCCCTATTACCTCTTCAATAGCATTTTGTATTTATCTATTAACTGCAGTAGCCTATTCTTTACTGAAAAAAAAAAAAAAAAAAAACAACTCACACACACACACACACACACACACACACACAAAATAAGGTGAATCGACGAATTCTTACTTCATTACTCTTGATGTAACAATGCTTGAAATTACCATTTATATAGACTCAACCAACAAAGTTTTTACTTTAAAAAAGGGGGGGGGGAGAATGAATTAATTTAGTATATTTGTATATTACCTTACTTACTTACTTACTTACTTACAAATGGCTTTTAAGGAACCCGAAGGTTCATTGCCACCTTCACATAAGCCCCCCATCGGTCCCTATCCTGTGCAAGATTAAGCCAGTCTCTATCATCATACCCCACCTCCCTCAAATCCATTTTAATATTATCCTCCCATCTACGTCTCGGCCTCCCTAAAGGTCTTTTTCCTCCGGTCTCCCAACTAACACTCTATATGCATTTCTGGATTCGCCCATACGTGCTACATGCCCTGCCCATCTCAAACGTCTGGATTTCAAGTTCCTAATTATGTCAGGTGAAGAATACAATGCGTGCAGTTCCGTGTTGTGTAACTTTCTCCATTCTCCTGTAACTTCATCCCGCTTAGCCCCAAATATTTTCCTAAGCACCTTATTCTCAAACACCCTTAACCTATGTTCTCTCTCAGAGTGAGAGTCCAAGTTTCACAGCCATATAGAAGAACCAAATATAACTGTTTTATAAATTCTAACATTTTGAGATTTTTGGACAGCAGACTGGATGATAAGAGCTTTCAACGAATAATAACACGCATTTCCCATATTTATTCTGCGTTTAATTTCCTCCCGAGTGTCATTTATATTTGTTACTGTTGCTCCAAGATATTTGAATTTTTCCACCTCTTCCAAGGATAAATCTCCAATATTTATATTTCCATTTCGTACAATATTTCCGTCACGAGACATAATCATATACTTTGTCTTTTCGGGATTTACTTCCAAACCGATCGCTATTACTTGCTTCAAGTAAAATTTCCATGTTTTCCTAACCGTTTGTGTATTTTCTCCTAACATATTCACGTCATCTGCATAGACAAGAAGCTGATGTAGCCCGTTCAATTCCAAACCCTGCCTGTTATCCTGAACTTTCCTAATGGCATATTCTAAAGCAAAGTTAAAAAGTAAAGGTGATAGTGTATCTCCCTGCTTTAGCCCGCAGTGAATTGGAAAAGGATCAGATAGCCAAAAGTAGAAATGTAAAAAATTATGAGATCTGTTTCTATATATACCTATTTCAATTATTTCCTCCATCCCTAATTCACCTTAAGCTTCACTTCAGTATACTGACATAGAGATATTCTTCTTATGATTTACATTAAACTGCAAATTCTTCTTGGTTCTCATAACTATGGTCACACCCTCTGCTCTTTAAGTTCACCTAGGTCCATGACTACTGCGTCTGTCTGCTCTGGTAAGTTTCAACCAAAGTACAAAGTGGATTTTTCTTCTTCTTCTTCTTCTTCTTCTTCTTCTTCCTTTTTTTAACTGTCCAGTCTAAGAGTACCGTCAAAAATACCAAGTTACAAGAAAATGTAAGAAAACAAAACCTATTGACTCAAATTTTATTATATGATAAAGCCATTTTAAAATTTTCGTTTCCAACAGAAAAATATACATTGTGGCATTCTATACAGCAAAATACTGTATACATTAATTTGTAACATTTCTGCAACATTTACCATTCCAACATAGTACACAGAGTGTAACATTTACAATCTGTCAATAATGTGGCTTAGAATTGCAGTTATATGGACGCTCTACAATTGCCTGTAGCTCACTCTTGGAAGGTTAGCTTTCAACCACTGACATGGACTGGAACAAACTACACTCAAGAAGAGATGATATCTTACAATGTTCAAAGCTTTGGATTAGAACAGACTTCATCTCTATAATCATCAGGAGCATTTTACATTTCTTTCCAATTTCTTTTCTCTATTTCAATATAAATTAATTTCTAATAATTCCGAAAACTTCTGACCAGCAGTGTATATTGAACGACAGATACTCATGCAGTCAGTTTCAAAGTCATTAGTGCTTTTGCACATCATAATAACACAAATATCATCAATAAAGATAATCATTATTTCAGACACTGATATCTTTCTGTCACAGGAAATACGCCATAACAATGTACAGGGTTTCAATTTTTATTTATTTATTACGTTTACTTAACAATTATTAAACTTTAAAACTCAAACTATCCAGCTGTTAGTGCAACTACTTCCTTCCACCCATTTCATAAAAACGATACAGCAACATCAAGGACAGCAGTTATTTTCGACAATGGTAAATCATGCATGAAACTCACCCTTCGCTGTGAGGTAGACAATCATCTCGTCCTGCCTGAAGTCATTGGATGCTGAACAGCGGTAGGGTCCAGCATCCCTACGTGTTAAGGACTCAAGGTGCAGTTCTGCTGTGACCCTGTGCGGTGTCTGTCTGTCTCTCCTTGATCTGCGTGTGGCGGTGATTGAGGAATCGGTCAGACGCCGATCATGCCTCGTGCAGTGCTAAGTCACCCTGTGCCTCGCAGACCAACTCCACTCCTTCTCCTGCCACGCCGCTTTGGTTCACAGCTCTGGATTTCAACTGTGCAGGCACTGTAGTGCAAACAAAACGTTTCGAATGTGTACAAGTTGATGTTTCTTTTCAATACAAGCACTGTCCCCCAGTGGCGGCTCGTGGGCATTGAATTAAGGGGGACTGCATACAAAAATAAACCAAGCAACTTACTTTATTTAAAGATTAGTTCCATACGCCTTATCTTGTAAGTTGTGTTTAAATGAGACAGGCTCATGTTAGTAGATTTACTGGCATTTAAAAGAATCCTGCGGGACAAAATTCCGGCACACAGGCGACGCTGATATAATCCCTGCAGTTGCGAGTGTCGTTAAATAAACCATAATTTAATTTTTTATATGCAGATTTGAACCTTAGAAATATCTAACTGGCAATGTTGTAGTTGCTTGTATAATATATATACATGATACATCAATAAATTAGCCAGAAATTGAATTCAGGATATTCAAGAGTACGCACCAGGGCGCTTGCCTCATTTATTGTGATGTTAGATGTTTCAGATTCCATTATGGTTTGAAAACATTCTAGCAATGGCTCCTTCTTCTCATGAACAACATTTACTGTTCTTATTTTAAATCCATCTCGTTGCCCCAGCTGATGGAATTGTCTTTGAAACACATTAATCTAATACAGACTGTGTGGAGATCGAGAAAAGAAAGCAGGGATACTGGATAAATTAGCAAAAAATATGCAAGATTTGTAGGCTATTTTGTTTAGCAGCTCTTTCCATTATGAGATTCAACTGATGGGCACTTAATTTCACATTTCTCCAGAATTGTTAAGGTACTGAACTGAATAGACTGTAAATATTATACAGAATGAAACATTGTTGCACTTGTTATACTCACAACATTAAAGAAAATGTATTTAAAACTGCGCGCTACTGACAAACTGCTGCAAATTTTGCAGCGCCTGGAAACTCTGGATTCATGGCAAGGGGCAGCAGGGAGGAGGGGTAAAACTAACGCGCAAAGCATCCGAGACGAGACTGGCAGCTCCAGGGGAGGAAGTGGCTTCACCAATCCGTCCTTGTCTCTGGTTTCGCTCTGGCAGCACCAGGGGAGGAAGTGACTTCACTAACGATTGCATGCCATGTCATTGAGAGCGAAATTTTTTTTAAAATTCGAGCCGCTAAATAGAGACTGTATAATAAATATATTTCACAACATAAAACGAGACAAGAGCCACAAATGTCTGCGGGTGCTGCAGCTCCACAGCCCCTCTTCGAAAGCCGCCCCTGCTGTCCCCGAAACTTCACAATTACCTTCTCACGTCAGCGAGAGTGATTTCACACATCAGCATAAAACAGCACTAACATCATCAACAGTTTAGGTTTATGTCTCAAGATGCTCTTCATTTCACATAGTTCTTTAGTCAGATGCTTCAAACGGAATGCTCTACACCAGTGATATTCAACCGGGACTATAGGTACACTAACACGAACAAAGTGCTACATTAAATTTTAGTAAAGATATTCATACTATTTCATGATAAACGCTGAATGATCAGAGTCAGGGTTACCCACAGGAGACCTGGATGTATGATTATGCAATTTTCAGCACCATATTCTCTGCCAAAACAAATGCTTATTATTTCCTAATTCTACCGTTATTTACGCAATATCTTGCAGCTCTACTCGTTACAATAATATCATTGTGATTCTATAAAAAAATGGTACTATTTCAACTGCCTGTTAGTAAATAATTAAATTACACTTGTAAAATCTCAAAGTACAGTTTTCGAAATACTTACCACAAATTGTGAGAGAATTTAACTCCCAATTACAATCCTTTTACACTTATGGCTTGTAAGGAACCCGGAGTTGATTGCCGCCCTCACATAAGCCCGCCATTGGTCCCTATCCTCAGCAACATTAATCCAGTCTCTACCATCATATCCCACCTCCCTCAAATCCATTTTAATATTATCCTTCCATCTACATCTCGGACTTGCCAAAGGTCTTATTCCCTCTGGCCTTCCAACTAACACTCTATATGCATTTCTGGATTCGCCCATACGTGCTACATGCCTTGCTCATCCCAAATGTTTCGAATTAATGTTCTTAATTATGTCAGGTGCAGTTCTGTGTTGTGTAACTTCCTCCATTCTCCTGTAACTTCATTCCTCTTAGCCCCAAATATTTTCCTAAGCACCTTATTCTCAAACACCCTTAACCTCTGTTCCTCACTCAAAGTGAGAGTCCAAGTTTCACAACCATACACAATAACCAGTAATATAATTTTTTTATAAATTCAAACTTTCAGCTTTTTTGAGAGTAGACTGGATGATAAAACCTTCTTAACCGAGTAATAACACGCATTTCCCATTCTTCCTTTAATTTCCTCCCAGGTAGCGACCTTAAATTCGTCTCAACTTAACATTAAACGAAATATTGCTGAAAATTTTCGTTCAGGACTCAATGACAATAAAATTCGAAAACATATCAATCTGTGACTTTTGGATTTCTCAACAGTGATGCTGCCATTTCACACCTCCTGCCATTCCCGTCAACGTATTTGTGTGAGCGCAGTTTCTCTGCACTAATTTCAATCAAAACAAAACAGAAAACGCTTCAATTCAAATCTTAGCCTTGCACTCACAAACAGACCGAGGAATTTTTTGCACTAAAAAAAACCTGAAAATATGCATGCAACTACGTACTAGAAACTGTTGAAATAGGCGCTAAAATTGAAATATGTCCAGTCAAAATACAGTTTAAAGGTTTCTTTTATATAATTATATGATGTAAATGAAATTAATTTAAAGTAACCATAATTTTTATTAAAATGTTTTCTTTAAAAGTGTAGACACGAATAATAGAGAACAAAATAAACCCGAAAAAGAAACAACGTAGAAAGAAATGTAAGGAAAAAATAGAGGGAATAAGAAAGTAGAGCGATAATTGAGGGATAACAGAAAATAAAATACAGAGAAATATAGAGGAGAAAATACACGAGAAAAAAGACGACAAAATAGAGCATAAAATTCAGGGAAATTAATGGAAAAATACAGGAATTAGTAGTGAAAAAACCGAGGGATGACAGAGACAAAATAAAGGGATAATAGAGGAGACGAAATTGGAAAATACAGGGGACAATAGATTGAAAGTGGAAGAGAAAATACATCTAAAATACAGGGAAAATACACAACAAAATAGAAAACACAATAGAGGAAAAGTAGACAAAAAAAGATAGAATAATAAAGAATTACACACAAGCCATAACTCACAAGAAAACAGAGGGAATATAAGAGAAAACAGAGGGGAAATTATAGGATAAAATACAGTCGAAAATGTAGGGGACAATCGAGAACAAAATAGAGCAAAAAACTGAACAAACAATAGCGACAATAGAGCAAAAATGCAGAGACGATAGAGCAAAAAATAGACAGTATAATGGAGGAGAAAATAGAGACAAAATACAGGGAAGCAGAAAATAGAGGAGCAAACTGAAGGAAAATAGGAAGGAAAAGACATAAGAATAAAAGAATTGGAGAGAAAGTATATAATAAAATACAGGGGAAAATGCATGATGAAATAAAGTCAAAAATAGACTAGATATTAGACGGGAAAGATAGAAAGAAAGAAAGAAAGAAAGAAAGAAAAGAGAGAGAGAGAGACAAAGAAAGAAAGAAAGAAAGAAAGAAAAAAAGAAAGAGGGGACAATAAAGCAGAAAAACGAGGGGGGGAAAAAATGCAATGTAGAGATAATGGGGAGAAAAACAGGGGGATCATTGACGGAAAATCAAGGAAAAATTAGAGGGCATAATAAAGGACATAATGGAGGAGAAATATAGTGAAAATTCAGTTGAATAAAGCGTAATTATAGGAACAAACAGCGAGTAAAATAGATGACAAATACTGAATAAATCAAAGACAAAATATACGGCAAAATTGAAGGAAAAACAAGCGACACGATACAAGAGAAAAACAGCAGCAGAAGATAGAACAAAATACTGGAGAACATACACAGAAAATATAGTACAAAATACATGGCTAAATAGAGGACAAAATAAAGGGGGAAATAGAGGAACAAACAGCCGAGACAATACAGCAGAAAATAACGGAAAAATAGAAGAGACATTAGACTGGAAATTACAGAAAAAAATAGACAACTAATAGAGGACAAAACACACAAGAAAATACCATGAAAAGAAATAAGAAATACAACGAAAATACAGAAGTAATAAAAGAGAAATAGAAGGAAAATAGCACAAGCGATAGATACAGATAAAATACAAAAGAAATTAGACGGAGTATTACAGGAGAAACTACCCGAGAAAATACAGAGATAAAAGTGCAGTAAATGCACAGAGAATAAAGGGAGAAACACAATAAAAAAAACATGAGAATACAGATGACAAAAAAGAGGAAAAATTAAGTCAATATTGATGACAAAATGGAGACAAAAATATATTGAAAACAAGACTGACCCCTCTCTCTCTGTTACATCTGCGCTCTCCCTCTTCCCTTCCTTCTCATACTGTCCCCTCTGTTCTCTCTCTCTCTCTCTCTCTCTCTGAACACTCTCTGCTCTCCCTCTCTACTCCATGTACTCTCTGTCACCGATGTGCCCTTCCTGTCCCCTCAGACCTCTCCCTCACACCTCTATGCTCTTCTTGTAGCATATGTGCACTACCTGTCACCTCTCTGCGCTCCCTGTCTCCTCTGTGCTCTTCCTCTCCCCACTGTCAAATACAGTCCTCCTCTGTCCTCTACATTTCTACTCTGTCCTCACTTTGTCTCCTGTCTCCTCTGAACTCTTCCTGTCGTCGCTCTGCTCCCGCTATTACCTCTGTCTCTCTCTGTTTCCTCTGTGCTCTCCTTGTCTCCTCTTCCTGTCATCTTTATGATCTCCTTGTGTCCTCTGTGCTCTACCTATCACCTCTTTGTTTCCCTTGTCTCTTACGTGCCCTACTTGTCTCCTGTGTGCTCTCACTGTTCCCTTTGTACTCTCCCTGACCCCTCTGTGCTCTTCCTCTTCCCTCTGTGCTCTCCCTGTCCCCTCTTTTCTCTCCCTGATCCCCCTGTTCTCTCCCTGACCCCTCTGTTCTCACTCTCTGACCCCTCTCTCCTCTCCCTCAACACTCTGTTCTCTCCCTGTCCCCTCTGTACTCTCCCTGTTCCCTATGTACTCTCCCTAACCCCTCTGTTCTCTCCCTGTCCCCTCTGTACTCTCCCTGTCCCCTTTGTTCTCTCCCTGTCCCCTCTGTACTCTCCCTGTTCCCTCTGTTCTCTCCCTGTCCACTCTGTAATCTCCATGTTCCCTCTGTTCTCTCCCTGTGCCCTCTGAACCCTCCCTGTCCCATCTGTTCTCTCCCTGTCCCCTCTGAACCCTCCCTGTACCCGCTGTTCTCTCACTGTCCCATCTGTACTCTCCCTGCTCCCTCTGTTCTCCCCCAATGCCCTCTGAACCCTCCTGTCCCATCTGTTCTCTCCCTGTCCCCTCTGTACTCTCCCTGTTCCCTCTGTTCTCTCCCTGTCCCCTCTGTACTCTCCCTGTTCCCTCTGTTCCCCCTGTCCCATCTGTTCTCTCCCTGTAACCTCTGTTCTCTCCCTGCCCCCTCTGTTCTCTCCCTGTCCCCTCTGTACTCTCCCTGTTCCCTCTGTTCGCTCCCTGTGCCCTCTGTTCCCTCCCTGTCCCCTCTGTGCTCTCCCTGTCCCATCTGTCCTCTCCCTGTAACCTCTGTTCTCTCCCTGGCCCCTCTGTTCTCTCCCTGCCCAATCCGTTCTCTCCCTGTCCCCTCTGTACACTCCCTGTTCCCTCTGTTCTCTCCCTGTGCCCTCTGTTCCCTCCCTGTCCCCTCTGTTCTCTCCCTGTCCCGTCTGTACTCTCCCTGTCCCTCTGGTCTCTCCCTGTACCCTCTGTTCTCTCCCTGTCCCCTCTGTACTCTCCCTGTTCCCTCTGTTCTCTCCCTGTCCCTTCTGTACTCTCCCTGTTACCTCTGTTCTCTCCCTGTGCCCTCTGTACCCTCCATGTTCCGTCTGTTCTCTCCCTGTCCCCACTGTACTCTCCCTGTTCCCTCTGTTCTCTCCCTGTGCCCTCTGCACCCTCCCTGACCCATCTGATCTCTCCCTGTCCCATCTGTTCTCTCCCTGTAACCTCTCTTTCTCCCTGTCCCCTCTGTTCTCTCCCTGTCCCCTCTCTGTTCTCTCCTGTCCCCTCTGTACTCTCCCTGTGCCCTCTGAACCCTCCTTGTCCCATCTCTTCTCTCCCTGTCCCCTCCGTTCTCTCCCTGTCCCCTCTGTACTCTCCCTGTTCCCTCTGTTCTCCCCCTGTGCCCTCTGAACCCTCCCTGTTCCCTCTGTTCTCTCCCTGTGCCCTCTGTACCCTCCCTGTTCCCTCTGTTCTCTCCCTGTCCCCTCTGTACTCTCCCTGTTCCCTCTGTTCTCTCCCTATACCCTCTGAACCCTCCCTGACCCATCTGATCTCTCCCTGTCCCATCTGTTCTCTCCCTGTCCCCTCTGTTCTCCCTGTGCCCTCTGTTCCCTCCCTGTCCCCTCTGTTCTCTCCCTGTCCCCTCTGTACTCTCCCTGTTCCCTCTGTTCTCTCCCTGTCCCCTCTGTACTCTCCCTGTTCCCTCTGTTCTCTCCCTGTGCCCTCTGTACCCTCCCTGTTCCCTCTGTTCTCGCCCTGTACCCTCTGTACTCTCCCTGTCCCCTCTGTTCTCTCCCTGTGCCCTCTGAACCCTCCCTGTCCCATTTGATCTCTCCCTGTCCCATCTGTTCTCTCCCTGTAACCTCTGTTCTCTCCCTGTCCCCTCTGTTCTCTCCCTGTCCCTCTGTCTCTCCCTGTCCCCTCTGTACTCTCCCTGTGCCCTCTGAACCCTCCCTGTCCCATCTGTTCTCTCCCTGTCCCCTCTGTACTCTCCCTGTTCCCTCTGTTCTCTCCCTGTGCCCTCTGAACCCTCCCTGTCCCATCTGTTCTCTCCCTGTTCCCTATGTTCTCTCCCTGTCCCCTCTGTTCTCTCCCTGTTCCCTCTGTACTCTCCCTGTCCCCTCAGTTCTCTCCCTGTCCGCTTTGTCTCTCCCTGTCGCCTCTGTTCTCTCCCTGTCCCCTCTGTTCCCTCCCTGTCCCCTCTGTTCTCTCCCTGTCCCCTCTGTACTCTCCCTGTCCCCTCTGTACTCTCCCTGTCCCTCTGTTCTCTCCCTGTCCCCTCTGTTCTCTCCCTCTCCCCTCTGAACCCTCCCTGTCCCATCTGTTCTCTCCCTGTCCCTCTGTTCTCTCCCTGTCCTCTCGGTACTCTCCATGTTCCCTCTGTTCTTTCCCTGTGCCCTCTGAACCCTCCCTGTCTCCTCTGTACTCTCCCTCCTCTCTCTAATCTCTCCCTGCTCCCCCAGTAGTTCTCTCCCTGACCCCTCTGTGCTCACCTCCCCCTCTCTTTTCTCCCTGACCCCTCTGTTCTCTCTCTGCCCCCTCTGTACTCTCCCTGTTCCCTCTGTTCTCTCCCTGTCCCCTGACCCTCCCTGTCCCATCTGTTCTCTCCTGTTCTCTGTTCTCTCCTGTCCCCTCTGTTTCTCTCCTGTTCCCTCTGTACTCTCCCTGTCCCCTCTGTTCTCTCCCTGTCCCCTCTGTACTCTCCCTGTCGCCTCTATTCTCTCCCTGTCCCCTCTATTCTCTTCCTGTCCCCCCCGTTCTATCCCTGTCCCCACTGTTCTCTCCCTGTCCCCTCTGTCTCTCCTGTCCACTCTGTTCTCTCCTGTCCCCTCTGTTTCTCTCCCTGTGCCCTCTGAACTCTCCTGTCCATCTGTTCTCTCCTGTCCCCTCTGTTCTCTCCCTGTCCCTCTCTCTCTTTCCTGTCCCTCTGTACTCTCCTGTGCCCTCTGTTTCTCCTGTCCCATCTCTTCTCTCCTGTCCCTCTGTTTCTCTCCTGTCCCTCTGTTCTTCCTGTTCCTCTCTTTCTCCCCTGTCCCTCTGAACCCTCCCTGTTCCCTCTGTTCTCTCCTGTCCCCTCTGTACCCTCCCTGTTCCCTATGTTCTCTCCCTGTAACCTCTGTTCTCTCCCAGTCCCCTCTGTTCTCTCCCTGTCCCCCTCTCTGTACTCTCCCTGTTCCTCTCTGTTCTTTCCCTGTGCCCTCTGAACCCTCCTGTCTCATCTGTTCTCTCCTGTCACCTCTCTTCTCTCCCTGTTCCCTCTGTTCTCTCCCTGTCCTCTCTGTACTCTCCCTGTTCCCTCTGTCTCTCCTGTCCCTCTGTACTCTCCATGTCCCTCTGTTCTCACCCTGTCCCCTCTGTCTCTCTCCCTGTCCTCTGTCTCTCCCTGTCCCCTCTCTTCTCCCTCCCTGTCCCTCTGTTCTCTCCTGTCCCTGTACTCTCCTGTTCCATCTGTTCTCTCCCTGTCCCCTCTGTTTTCTCTCCTGTCCCTCTGTCTCTCCCTGTTCCTCTGTTCTCTCCCTGTCCCCTCTGTCTCTGTCCTCTCCTGTTCCCTCTGTTCTCTCTCCCTGTCCCTTTGTTTCTCTCCTGTCCTCTCTGTCTCTCCTGTTCCCCTCTGTTCTCTCCTGTCCCTCTCTGTATCCTCCCTGTTCTCTCTGTTCTCTCCTGTTCCCTCTTTCTCTCTCCTGTCCCTCTGCACTCTCCCTGTCCCTCTGTTCTCTCCCTGTTCCTCTATCTCTCTCTCCTGTCCCTCTGTTCTCTCCTGTCCATCTGTTCTCTCCCTGTCCCTCTGTCTCTCCCTGTTCCCTCTGTTCTCTCACTGTGCCCTCTGAACCCTCCCTGTCCCATCTGTTCTCTCCCTGTTCCCTATGTTCTCTCCCTGTCCCCTCTGTTCTCTCTCTGTCCACCCTGTTCTCTCCCTGTCCCCTCTGTTCTCTCCCTGTCCCCTCTGTACTCTCCTGTTTCCCTCTCTTCTCTCCTGTCCCTCTGTTCTCTCCCTGTCGCCTCTGTTCTCTCCTGTCCCCTCTGTTCTCTCCCTGTCCCCTCTGTTCTCTCCTGTTCCTCTGTTTCTCTCCCTGTCCCCTCTGTTCTCTCCTGTCCCCTCTGTCTCTCCTGTTCCTCTGTTCTCTCCCTGTCCTCCCTCTGAACCCTCCTGTCCCATCTGTTCTCTCCCTGTCCCCTCTGTTCTCTCCCTGTTCCCTCTGTTCTCTCCCTGTGCCCTCTGTTCTCTCCCTGTCCCCTCTGTACTCTCCGTGTCTCCTCTGTTCTCTCCCTGTCCCCTCTGGTCTGTCCCTGTCCCCTCTGTTCTCTCCCTGTCCCTCTGTCTCTCCCTGTCCCCTCTGTTCTCTCCCTGTCCCTCTGGTCTCTCCTGTCCCTCTGTTCTCTCCTGTCCCTCTGTCTCTCTCCCTGTCCCTCTGTTCTCTCCATGTCCCTCTGTTCTCTCCTGTCCCCTATGTACTCTCTGTTCCCTCTCCTTTCTCTCCCTGTCCCTCTGTTCTCTCCTGTCCCTCTTCTCTCCTGTTCCCTCTGTTCTCTCCTGTCCCCTCTGTTCTCTCCCTGTCCCTCTCTCTCTCCTGTTCCCTCTGTTCTCTCCCTGTCCCCTCTGTCTCTCCCTGTTCCCTCTCTCTCTCTCCTGTCCTCTGTTCTCTCCTGTCCCTCTGTCTCTCCCTGTCCTCTGTCCCTCTGTTCTCTCCCTGTCCCCTCTTCTCTCCCTGTCCCTCTGTTCTCTCCCTGTCCCTCTGTACTCTCCCTGTCCCCTCTGTTTCTCCTGTCCCCTCTATTCTCTCCCTGTCCCTCTGTACTCTCCCTGTCCCCTCTGTTCTCTCCTGTCCCCTCTGTCTCTCCCTGTTCCCTCTGTTTCTCTCCCTGTCCCCTCTATCTCTCCTGTTCCCTCTGTTCTCTCCCTGTCCCCTCTGAACCCTCCTGTTCCCTCTCTCTCTCCTGTCCCTCTGTTCTCTCCCTGACCTCTCTGTTCTCTTTCCCTGTCCCCTCTGTTCTCTCCTGTTCCTCTGTTCTCTCCCTGTCCCCTCTGTTCTCTCCCTGTCCCTCTGTTTTCTCCCTGTCCCTCTTCTCTCCCTGTTCCTCTGTTCTCTCCCTGTCCCCTCTCTGTCTCCTGTTCCTTTGTTCTCTCCTGTCCCTCTGTTCTCTCCTGTCCATCTATGTTCTCTCCTGTACCCTCTGCTCTCTCCTGTCCCTCTGTTCTCTCCTGTTCCCTCTGTCTCTCCCTGTTCCCTCTCTCTTCTCTCCTGTCCCTCTGTTCCTCCCTGTCCCCTCTGTACTTTTCCCTCCCTGTCCCTCTGTTCTCTCCCTGTCCCTCTCTCTCTCCCTCCTGTCCCTCTGTTCTCTCCCTGTCCCTCTGTTCTCTCCCTGTCCCCTCTGTTCTCTCCCTGTTCCCTCTGTTTTCTCCTGTCCCCCTCTGTGTCCTCTCTCCCTGTCCCTCTCTGTTTCTCTCCCTGTCCCTCTGTTCTCTCCCTGTCCCTCTCTGTCCTCTCCCCTCTGGTCTCTCCCTGTCCCCTCTGTTCTCTCCCTGTCCCTCTCTGTTCTCTCCTGTCCTCTCTGTTTTCTCCTGTCCCCTCTGTCTCTCCTGTCCTCTCTCTCCCTTCTCTCCCTGTCCCTCTGTCTCTCCCTGTCCCCTCTCTCTCTCCTGTCCCCTCTGTACTCTCTCCTGTCCCCTCTGTTCCTCCTGTGTCCCCTCTGTTTCTCTCCTGTCCTCTGTCTCTCTCTCCCTGTTCCCTCTGTTCTCTCCTGTCTCCTCTGTCTCTCCTGTCCCTCTGTCCTCTCCTGTCCCTCTGAACCCTCTCCTGTTGTCTCCTGTTTCTCTCCCTGTCCTCTCTGTTCTCTCCCTGTCCCCTCTGTTCTCTCCCTGTCCCCTCTGTCCTCTCCCTGTCCCTCTGTTTTTTCTCCTGTCCCCTCTGTTTCTCTCCTGACCCTCTGTTTCTCTCCTGTCCCCTCTGTGCTGTCCCTGTTCCCTCTGTTCTCTCCTGTTCCCTCTGTTCTCTCCCTGTAACATCTGTTCTCTCCCTGTCCCGTCTGTTCTCTCTCTGTCCTCTTCCTGTCCCCTCTGTTACCTCCCTGACAGCTCTGTACCCTCTCTGCTCCCCCTATTCTCTCCCTGCTCCTCCTGATCTCTCCCAGTCCCCTCTGTTCACTCCTTGTGCCCTGTTCTCTCCCTGACCCCTCTGTTCCCTCTGTCCTCTCCCTGTCCCCTCTGTTCTCTCCCTGTCTCCTCTGCACTCTCCCTCCTCTCTCTAATCTCTCCCTGCTCCCCAGTAGTTCTCTCCCTGTCCCCCTGTTTCTCTCCTGTCTGACCCTCTCTGCTCACCCTATTCCCTCTTTTCTCTCCCTGTCACCCTCTGTTCTCTCTCTGCCCCCTCTGTACACTCCCTGTTCCCTCTATTCTCCCCCTGTTCCCCCTGTTTTCTGTCTCCTCTCCCTGTCCCCTCTGTACTCTCCCTGTTCCCTCTATTCTCTCTCTGTCCCCTCTGTTCTCTCCCTGTCCCCTCTGTACTCTCCCTGTTCCCTCTGTTCTCTCCCTGCTCTACCTGTTCTCTCTCTGACCCCTATGTCCTCTCCCTGTCTCCTCTGTCCTCTCCCTGTCCCCTCTGTTCTCTATCTGTCTCCTCTGTATTCTCCCTGCAGTCTCTATTCTATCCCTGATCCTCCTGTTCTTTACCTGTTCCTCTCTCTTCTCTCTCTGTTCTCCTCTATCTCCTCTCCCTCTCTCCTCTCTCTCTCTCTCTCCCTGTCCCTCTGTTTCTCTCTCCCAGTCTCCTCTGTCTCTCCCTGCCTCTCTATTCTCTCCTGCTCCCCAAGTTCTCTCCCTGTCTCCTCTATTCTCTCCCTGTCTCCCCTGTTCTCTCCCTGTCCCCTCTATGCTCTCCCTGTTCCCCCTGTTCTCTCTCCCTGTCCTTTCCCACTGCTCTCTCTGACCCCTCTGTCCTCTCCCTGTCCCCTCAGTACTCTCTCTGTCCCCTCTGTACTATCCGTGTCCCCTCTGGTCTCTCCCTTTCCCCTCTGTGCTCTCTCCTGTTCCCCTCTTGATCTCCTGTCCCTCTGTCTCTCCTATCTCCCTCTGTCCTCTCCCTGTCCCTCTGAGGGCTCTCCTGTCCCCTCTCTCTCTCTGTTCCATCTGTGCTCTTCCCTGTCCCTCTGTACTCTCCCTGTCCCCTCTGTACTGTCCCTATTCCCACTGTTCTCTTTCTGGCCCCTATGTCCTCTCCATATCCCCTCTGTTCTCTCCCTGTTCCCTCTGTTCTCTCCCTGTCCCCTCTGTGCTTTCCCCTGTCCGCTATGTTCTCTCCCTGTCCCCTCTGTTCCCTCTGTTCTCTCGCTGATCATTCTGTTCTCTCCCTGTTCCCTCTGTCCTCTCTCTGTCCTCTCTGTTCTCTCCCTGTCCTCTATCCTCTCCTGTCCCTCTGTTTCTCTCCTGTCCCTCTGTTCTCTCCCTGTCCCCTCTGTTTCCCTCCTGTCACCTCTGTCTCTCTCTCTGTTTCCCCCTTCTCTCCTGCTCCTCTCTGATCTCTCCCTGTCCCCTTCTGTTCTCTCTTGTTCCCCTGTTCTCTCCTGACCCCTCTATTCTCTATCTGTCCCCTCTCTCTCTCCTGTCCCCTCTGTTCTCTCCTGTCTCCTCTGTACTGTCCTGCTCTCTCTAATCTCTCTGTCCTCTCCCTGTAGTTCTCTCCCTGTGCCCCCTGTTCTCTCCTGTCCCCTCTGTGCTTCCCTGTTCCCTCTCTTCTCTCCTGTCCCTCTCTGTTCTCTCTCTGTCCCTCTGTCTCTCCTGTTCCCTCTATTCTCCCTGTTCTCTCTGTCTCCTCTCTCCTGTCCCCTCCTTACTCTCCATGTTCCCTCTATTCTCTCCCTGTTCCCTCTGTTCTCTCCCTGTCCCCTCTGTACTCTCTCTGTTCCCTCTAATCTCTCCCTGTCCCCTCTGTTCTCTCCCTGTCCCCTCTGTACTCTCCCTGTTCCCTCTCTTCTCTCCTTTTCCCCTCTGTTCTCTCCCTGTCCCTCTGTACTCTCCTGTCTCTCTCTATTCTCTCCCTGTCCTCTATTCTCTCCCTGTTCCCTCTGTTCTCTCCTTGTCCCTCTCTGTACTCTCCATGTTCCCTCTATTCTCTCCCTGTCCCTCTGTTCTCTCTGTTCCCTCTATTCTCTCCCTGTTCTCTCTCGTCCCCTCTGTCCTCTCCCTGTCCCCTTTGTTCTCTCCCTGTTCCCTCTATTGTCTCCCTGCTGGCCCTGTTCTCTCCTTGCCCCCTCTGTACTCTCCCTGTCCCCCCTGTTCTCTCCCTGTCCCTTGTGTTCGCTCTCTGTCCCCTCTGTCCTCTCCTGTCCCTCTGTTCTGTCTACTGTCCTGTCCCCTCTGTTCTCTCCCTGTCCTCCTGTTTCTCTCCTGTCCCTCTGTTCTCTCTCTGTCCTCCTCTGTCCTCTCCTTTCCCCTGTTCTCGCCCTGTACCCTCTGTCTCTCCCTGTCCTCTCTGTGCTCTCCCTTTTCCCTCTGTACTCTCCATCGCCCCTCTGTGCTCTCCCTGTTCCCCATGTCCTCTCTCTGTCCCTCTGTTCTTTCCTGTCCTCTCTGTGCTCTCCTTTCCCTCTGTCTCTCCCTGTCCCCTCTGTTCTCCCTGTTTCCCATGTCTCTCTCTCTGTCCCCTCTGTACTCTCCCTGTCCTCTCTATCTCTCCTTTTCCTCTGTCTCTCTCCTGTCCCTCTGTGTCTCTCCTGTTCCCTCATGTCCTCTCTCTGTCCCTCTGTACTCTCCCTGTTCCTCTGTTTCTCCTGTCCCTCTGTACTCTCCTGTTCCTCTGTTCTCTCCTGTCCCCTCTGTACTCTACCTGTTCCTCTATTCTCTCCCTGTCCCTCTACACTCTCCCTGTTCCTCTATTCTCTTCCGGTTCTTTCTCTGTCCCCTCTGTCCTCTCCCTGTCCCCTCTAGTCTCTCCTGTTCCCTCTGTCCCTCTGTTCTCTCCCTCTCCCCTGTTCCCTCTCTGTCCCTGATGTCCTCTCCTGTCCCCAGTGTTGTCTCCTTTCTCCCCTTTTCTCTCTCTGTCTCTCTCTGTCCTTTCCTGTCCCTCTGTTATCTCCATGCTCCCTCTGTTTCTCTCTCTGTCCCCTCTCCTCCCTGCTCTTCCCCTTTCTCTCTCTGTTCCCTCTGTTCTCTCCTATCCCCTCTGTACTCTACCTGTTCCTCAGTACTCTCCTGTCCCCTATTCTTTCCTGCTCCCCCTGTTCTCTCTGTCCCTCTGTCCGCTCCTTGTCCCTCTGTTCTCTCCTATCCATCTGTACTCTCCTGCCCCTATGTACTCTCCCTGTTCACTCTGTTCTCTCTCTGTCCCTCTATCCTCTCCTGTCCCCCTGTTCTATCCCTGTCCCTCTGTGTTCTCCTGCCCCTATGTACTCTCCCTGTTCCCTCTGTTCTCTCCTGTCCCCTCTGTCCTCTCCCTGTCCTTTGTACTCTCTCTGTACTCACTTTGGCCTCTCTGTTCTCTCTCTACTTTCACTCTGTTCTCTATCTTCCCTTTTCTGTCGTTCCTCTTCTCCAACTGTCCTCTCTATTCTCTCCCTGCCCTCACTGTGCTCTCTGTGTTCTCTCTATCTTATCTGTGCTGTTTCTGTACTCACTGTGCTCTCTCTCCTTCTTCGTGCTCACTCTGCTTTCCCTGTGCTCTCTTTCCACTCACTGTGACCACCACTGCAGCTTGCCAAGTGTCAGTATTCAACGCTACAACACCAAACAACCAAAGAAATGTAATAAATCTTGCTATGCATTTGCAAAGGATTAAGATACACATTAGTCTTGATAACTGTTCTATAACTATTAGCGTAAAATTAATTATACCAAAGCTCTAAAGAAAAGTACTGCCACATTGATTGTAACTGGCTCATTAGCAAGCCTTTTTATGATAAACAAAAATTTTTTAATTCTAAGGTTTATTACACTATTTCAGGGGCTAAACACTTTTATGTAAAATAATAATAATAAACATATACAACGGAGAGTCAAAAAGTAACCTAAATAATTGGTGTGTGGATATGCTTCAGGGCTTCTACCGCGTTGTCTTGGTGTTATTGACTGACGTTTCGACCACTGTGTTGTGGTCATCTTTAGAGCACTTGTTGGATAAGGAAATAGTCTGCCAGCTCTTATATATATATATATATATATATATATATATATATATATATATATATATATATAGTAGTCTCGATGGGGGAGTACTTGCTGTGATAGGTCATAGGTTCTCCTTCTGGCATCTGATTGGTCCTACGTTGTCCAATCCGGTTGAGGTCTGTATGAAGGGTAGTATTCATATTAAATACTGGCCCTCATAAGGTCCGAAAGAGTGACCTTGATACAGTGCCCGATGTCCGGATGAAGGGGGGGGGGGCGCCGCGTACATGTGGAGACCTGGTTATGTGGTTCCTTATCCAACAACTACTCTGAAGATGACCACAACACAGCGGTCGAAACGTCAGCCGATAACACCAAGACAACGCGGTAGAAGCCCGGAAGCTTATCCACACACCATGCACACCAGCTGCGGAAGCCTACGCGAACACTTAACCTTAATAATTGTTTTATTAATTGAATATGTACATAAGACTACAAACACTTCAACACTTTCCAACATAATCCTCACTACGTTCAATGAAAGTGTTCCTGTTATACTATGTTGAAAAGTGATCAAGTGTTTCTAGTCTTATTGTACATATTCAAATAATGAAACACTTATTAAAGTTACTTTTTGACTCTCCCTACAACAGCTACATGCATTTAGTGTTCCAGCGACATATTTTGTAAATCGCAGGTGTTTATTACGCATGAATACTCGAACCAATAATCCGTAACTTGTATACAAATCTAAACAATATCACTTTAACGAAAATAACTATGGTCTCCCACAAGTTCATTATATTGACATTAAATTAAATAAAGTAATAAATACTGTGTCTCAATTCCCATGCCACTTCAAAAACTCACTGGTTTACAAGCTTTCCCCACTACAAGTATGAGGTTTCTAATTTGAAAATTTCATACCAATTAAGCTGAAATCAGTAGACAAGTACCAGTGACTTAGTGCTCGAAATTAACCATCTGTGCAATAGCAAAGGACATAATTCAAAAGTATAAATTGCGCAACAACAAATTCCACAATTTGGGACATCTGGCGAAATCTACGGCTGACCACTAGGATACAGAATACAAAGCAGAGGTTAAATGAAAAATACAATATGATTGCAGAGAGAATACGGAACAATGATAACTTTAAAAATAAAGTAGAATTTGAGTTCGGAGAAACATGAGATGAAAATACATTGAAGAGTAATGAAATCAAGTGAAAAAAAATTACGTACTATTATACAAGTGATTGTGTAAAATGTATAATGAATCTCTCAATACCATTAGACAAATTTTGTTAATGTAATCATTACAAAATTTAAGAGAAAGGAGAATGGTTTTGGTTAACTTAAATCAAGTTCCCCTAGCGCCAAAAACAAGTCCTTTCACTTCCCATATATTAATATTCATTTTGTATCTCTCACTGAAGTGAGGAATACATGGGTTCTAAAGAGACTTCTTTTCATTGTTAACTTTATTGGCTTGTTCATCATCCTTCTCGAAACGGACAGTAGGGTCAAGAATGAGGCTATATCTATTCAGAAAACTAACCTTTTACCATTAGATACATACATGAACTAATGTGTGTTTCTCCTTCCCCAGGTTTCCACAATGAGACGCCTCTCCTCACTGCTTCTTTCTTCTTCTAATGTATCTTCTGTTTTTCTACGGAATCATCAGCTTTATACAGCCAACCAATCTGGAAGAAATATTTAAGATCTCACTAAACATAATGCAGGAAACATTCTAGCCTCCACTGTGATTATGATGCTTATGATGATAATAGTTACTTATGTCAATCTTCGTCTTAACATATTTATTTATTTATTTAATCAATTTAATTTTATTCATTTATGTAATTCAATGTAATTAAATCACTTTATTTAATTTAATCCAATTAAATTAATTTACTTCATTTTAGTTATTTATTTTTTTATTCATTCATTCATTCATTCATTAATTTATTTAAATAATTTTAGCTACTAATGTTATGTTATTTCATTAATTATTAAATTAATTTAATTTAATTCATTTATTGCATTTTATTAATTTATTCCACTTAATAATTGAATTTAATGTAATTCACTTATTTATATATTTATTTGAACCTTAATTAATACATTTAATTTAACTCATTTATTTTATTGCTTTATTTTATTATAATTAATTCATTTACGTCATTCCATTTTATTTATTTATTCATTTCAGATATTTAATTTATTTTATTTATATAATTAAATTTAATTAGTTATTCAATTCAATTACATTTATTATTATTATTATTATTATTATTATTATTATTATTATTATTATTGAAATATCATTACAAATAATTTATCAGCATATCAATAACAACCTCATAAAATTACTTACAAAAACACTCCCAAAAATAATATACACTTATGAAAAAAAAAAATTATTGGATTAACAATATTTTCACTGTTACAATTACACTAAATATAAACATTTACATAGAGATAAAAAAATTTTACAGGAGAAAAAGTTCGTCCAAAGGGCTGGACTCTGGAAGAGTACCCAAAACGCTCATTGCATTTCGCGTTGAATAGCAATACTTAAGCGTTGACGCAAATAAGTAGTGCAACGGCGATCACCACTAATGGAGATCAAAATTTGGCCGATTTGAGATACCAAAACTTTAGCGTCATGACTCCAAGGACCGAAGATCTACACAGCAAACGGGACAAAGATATAATTGTCTAAAAAGATGAGCATATTTATTGACTTTCTTTTTCACGGCTAATTCAGCAGCAGATGCTGCGTGTCTGGAGGTATTCGGCAAGTGAGATGGAGCTAGAGTGTCAACGCAATTTAATTGGAGTCCCAAATTAAAGATTTTCCTCTAGACCATGGAATTAAGGTAAGACCATCGGGTCGTTTACCATCTGCGCGACTAATACCTGGTGGTTCCAAAGAGACGGGATGCCACAAGAAGTCAGAGATCTTTTAATGATATCATTGAGTGATGCATGTCTGGGATGCGACGCTTGCTCCTCGCACAGCCAAGTGCATGATAACCGTAAATATCAGCAATTCCCCGCAAATACATTGGTCTGGCTGTCAGAGTTTATAACCAAGGCGTAAAGCTATTGCGATTTTAAAGGATGTACTATCTATTAGGGTGCCGATGTGAGGAGAAGGTAATGCGTGTAACCAAGCTCCAGACTCACTCTCTTGAAGAGCTAGGAGACGTGCAATGTCTTGTTCGGATGTGAAAGAAGAAAGGAGTGTATCTAAATTTTATTTTAATTTTTTTGGGAAAAGATAACGTCCCACTGTTTTTGAAATTCAGGATGGGCAGGAGGATGAGTGGTTTGTGAGGAAGTATACCAACTTGTCAGAGCATCACGCACATGGCAGATTTCAGCTGCATCACTGTATAAAGGAAAGAGCGATTTGATGCAATGGAAAACTCCAAAGGCAGAAGAAAGAAAAGCAGGCAAACAAACGTCAGAAAGTTTCCGAATGCCCACACCACCAAATTTAATTGGGAGAGTGGCTTGAGTCCAACTAGTATCGGTAAAATTTATATTGAGGATCATTTCCAAACTGGATCGTAAAATAGCATCAGCTTTATGTAGGAAAGTTGGAAGAAGCCATAAAGGAGTAGTAAACGCATAAAGTAAGTCATCTTAGGGATTAGAAAACAATTTTTAAGGAGATAATAAGAAATACGAGGATGTATTAGTTTTAAACGATCAATGAAATATTGCAAAGAAATTAGTTTTCTTCAGCGATGTGATCGGCAGCTTCCAAAAAGACGGAGATCCAAGAATCGTTAAAGCGGATTTTGACATTAGTGAAATACCCGGAGCAAGTTTTTGAAAAGAAGAGAAAACAGCTTGATTAAACTTAGAACAAAATAAATTTCACATTTATCAGGATTAAGTTCTAACCCTATAGTTGAACCGAATTGAATGATTTTATTAAGATCTTGCAAAACATCTGAAGGGGCTCCACTTAAACAACCATCATCTAAGTAAAAAAGGTTAAGTTCACTAATAAGTTCTTTAATAAGGGGATGAATTGTTAGACTAAAAAGTAAAGGGCCAGCCGGATCCCCTTGTTGGCAACCTGATTGAGACATAATTGTATCAGAACCAAAAAAATAAAGTACAAGGGTGTCTGTATGATTGCCAGAAATAGGGGAAAAGTTGTGAATTTTAAGTTTGACAGCTTGCAACATGGTATCTCTTTCAATACAATTGAAGGCATTTCTGAAATCTAACTTAAGAACGATTTTATCAGAGTTAGAATTGGCGGAAATGAATGAGCGCAATGAGTGAATAATACTTTCACAGCCCTGAGGTGAACCGAAGCCAAATTGATTCGGTCTAAAATATGCACTAATTTCTTCTTTGACACTAACACAAGCTATTTTGGATACCAATCTTCGGAAAGTGTTCCCAATGGCAATAGGTCTGATGCCACCATCCTTCTTATTGATCACAATAAGGAAAGCTCCGTAAAATACAGGACAAATCCCAGGATCTAAGTCGCCATGTAACAGAAAATTGTAAAGGTCGGTTAACGAAGAAAGAAGCCGTTTACCGGAATCACCAGATCCTTAAGGTGTTGAGGTCGTAAACCATCGATACCAATAATTGGAACCTTGTGGAAAGCTCTGTAGAGATTTCAAGACGTCTTCACTGGTGACAGACGAGGTGCTGTAGGATCAGGAAGGTCAGGGAAGGAGGAAGGTCTAGAAGGAGGTGGATGTTTAGATTTCAAAACATCATATGTAGCAGTTGTTGGATCTCCAACTCCCATATTCGAAGATAAGAAACGAACAGCGCCACGGATATCTCCTTCCGAAACTTTCTGTTCTACACGACGGATGTGATTAGAAGGAGAATCACCTTTATATGATCGATTCCTGACGTGAGTAGGATTGGATGGGAAGTTTATTATTATTATTATTATTATTATTATTATTATTATTATTATTATCAAACACTTTCCCTAAACAGGGATTACCTAGAAGACAAAAACAATAATTTGTTATGAATATATAAAAAAAAAGCAAGAAAGAGAAAAGAAATTACAAATAGTGATGTTTAAGGAAAGACTGTTTTAAAGTAACATTACTTTATTACAGAAATATGCTAACAAAGAAAGTATAACTGCGGTTCCCTCCTAGTTCTGTGGTAGGGGCAACGGGAGACTCATGATACAAATTGATAATTTAGAAATTCGTCCAGAGGCTTCAATGCGGGAAGAGTTATGATGGGTGATAGTAAAGTACGATTTCAGTGAGAGGGAGGTAGAGGTAACGGGAGTGCCTGGGGAAAATCGGCTTGTTTTCATGTGTGTTTGGGGGACAGGACGAGAGAGATGGAATCCGGAATCCGGTAGAAGGTTAGTTCTCTAGTTCAAAGGATCAACACAGCGAACTGTGCGACTTACCGACTTCAGGAGCAGGGAAAATGGTGACCTCTATCATCGACAGATCAAACAGAGTGAACTCGCGAGTTACCGACTGTAGGGGGTTGTGGGGATGGTTGTGTTTTATCGAACAAGCCGAATCGAGAGTCGAAGTCAGGAAGGTGTGAGATAAGGGCGATCAGGGGAGAGAAGTGGTTGGGTTGGAGGTGGTGATGAGACTTGTAGTGACACGAGAATAAAATAAGTTTAGGGTACGTAAGGAGTGAGGAAGATTCGGCTGGTGTAGGAAAAAGAATACAGGAGACAAGGACTGAGCTTAGCTCCCTGTTCCCAGGGTGGTGGCCGTGTGTAGACACGTCCGAACAAAAGACAACCTTAAGCCTTGGTTTTTCTGAACCGACGCATGCAACATGCGATGCCCACCTCGCATAAATCCGGACTACACGAGAGATACAGAGTGGTTTTTATAACTGCGAGATGAAGGTCTGCGCACCTCGCAGTTATCAAAAACCAATCACTATCTCCCGTGTAGTCCAGATTTGTGCAAGGCAGCCTCGCATGCGTCGGTTCAGAAAAACCAATGCTATAGAGTAGGCCTGGTTGGAAGACTGCTGCTAGTGACGGAGGACGCGTTAGAGCTACCCCTTTGCCATCTAGCAAACAAGTGACTCTTAACCATAGACAAGCTCTTAACTCGAAAATCGAAAGAGAATTGGGAGGAAAAATTTAAAAGGTACGCAAAACGCGTCCTTGCAAGGAGTTGGGGGCTGTACAAAACTAAATATGTGAGCTCCAAGCCTGTTGGCCACTAGTCAAGGAGCTCTAGAAAATTTTGAAGGGGAAGCAGAAATTGACGTTACCTCTTAGGTAACATACGCAAGGGGGATGGAGATTTGATCAAATGATCATGGGACGGGCGAGGAGGAGATGGCTGGTGTTTGCCGTTAGGATGGCAAGACGCTGTCATCTGTTGTTCGATGACAAGGCATGTGAAGGCCATCGGAAGAAGCACCTGAAATCTAAATCTGCAATTTGAGAGGTCCCTGTCCTTTCAAATTGCGACTAATTGAGTGACCTCGTACATTTTAGACAATTTATAGGTTCTGAACTAGGGCATACGTCGTTTGAAAACACTCTGGACTCATGTCCCAGCTGTATTTATACCCTCTCGGTGGTGGGGACACCGTTGACATCACAGTGCCTGAGAGCATTTCTACTGCCAACGTGACTTGTCACTGCGATCCTTGCTTTTCCCTCACAAGAGGGAAAAAAGCGAGCCAACCTGCTTTCTGAGAGGAGAGAAAACAGCGACTGTCGTTTGCGCGGGTAGGTTTGAACTGTTTAAAATAGGACACACGGGCATCGAAAATTGATATACACATTTAAATTTTAATTCTGATTTCAAATAATAATTTCAATTGTATACTTATCCATATATATATTTTGTTTTACTTTTAAATTTAACTTACTTCTCTTCTCTATTTTAATTTTAACTTAATTTATTCTTTTTAATTTCATTTTTCAATTTCAACTTTCATTTTAACTTTAATTTTATTCTCTTTTATTACAAATTTAAATTTCATATAGTTTTTCAGTTTTATTCCATTTTTAAATTATAATTTTAACTTTACTTTTAATTTCTGTTTCAATTTAATTTTATAATTACAATTTTAATTCAGTATTTTAATTTTAATTCTAATTTCAATTTCATTTTGTACTTTAATTTCCATTCTAACACAATTTTTTTAATTTTGACTCCATTTAAAATTTTAATTTCATTTCATTTAATTTCATTTTTAACATTATTCTCAATTCTATTTTTTTCATTTTAATTCCATTTTACGATCATACTAAAATTCATAACTCTGCTGTCTGTCCAGTGAGAACAAAGCTGATAAGTGCAGCAACAGAATGCCTCGAACTCTATCTGTAGTTTAAAGGGGAATCCTCTGCCCCCAGGCATATGGACAGTAGAGGCCGGCAAATTAAACAAAAAAATGGTCAGGAGAACTTTCGAAAACAGACTTTCCTCTACACAAGGAAAACAAACAGACCCACCTTTTTCACTGTACCATCCCCGCATGTTTACTATAATCACCAATAAAATCAAGCAAATCTGTTGCATTTTTTTCTACATTTATTATTTGCCTACCTAAAATGTTTCGGTCTCTAATCTCCAGAAATAATGGCGATATCGAGGAACAGGGATGCGGTGTTGTATTCCCCCTTGACTTACTTTGGACACAGTAGCATCAAAATGAGAATCCCAAACACAAGCTGAATTTCGAGAACAAAGCTGATAAGTGCAGCAACAGAATGCCTCGAACTCTATCTGTAGTGAAAAATCCTCTGCCCCCAGGCATATGCACAGTAGAGGCTGCCACCAACTCCGTATATGCAGTTGAGAACAAAGCTGATAAGTGCGGCGAATAGAACGCCTCGAATTCTATCTGTAGTGTAAAGGAGAACCCTCTCCACCCAGGTATTTGGACAGGAGAGGCTGGCAAAGTTTCAAAAATGGTAATTTTGACTTTCCAAAACAGACTTTTCTCTACACAAGGAGAACGAAGGGGCTCAGAGACCCGCCCTTTTCACTGTAGCATCCCCGCATGTTTACTAATAATCACTAATAAAATCGAGCAAATCTCTTGCACTTTTTTTTGTAGACTTATTTTTTTCCCTACCTAAAATATTTCAGTCTCTAATCTGCGGAAATAATGGCCATATCGAGGAACAGGATGTGGTGTGATATTCCCCTTGAGTTACTTTGAACACGATAGTATCAAAATGGGAATCCTGAACACAAGATGATTTTCGAGAAAAATACCAACCTCTATTCCGCCAACATTCTCGCCACCATAACTCCGCCGTATGTTCAGTGACAACAAAGCTGTTAAGTGCGGCGAATAGAGCTCGTCGAACTCTATCTGTAGTGCAAAGGACAACCCTCTGCCCCAGGCATATGGACGGTAGAGGCCGGCAAAATTTCAAAAGTGGTCATTTTCACTTTCCAAAACAGACTTTTCTCTACACAAGGAGAATGAAGGAGCTCAGAGACTCACCCTTTTGCACTGTTTACTACTGTTGTGCATGACAACTTAGGTCGGATGACTTGCTGAACAGATGACTACTGCATTCCACTCCTGCTCACACTTACCAGGATATCTGACACCACCATTACACTTATAATGGAAAAGAAAGGATTTTACTGGAAAAGCTGGGGCTCTCAGGATATTATAGGAAAACTACATGGTTACTGAACTCAGGTTCTAGACTGAATTAGTTGTGAATGGAACTATACTTTATTTATTAAATATACACAAAATATATACATAGTTACTTGAGTTATATCTCTTATCAGAACTGACGCCATTACGATCCTTCCTTCCATTTATTTCCCATGCTATCCACCAGGTGAGATGGGCTTTAAACTCTCCCTTTTGATTATGCATTAAAAGTCGTCTTAATCAAACAGCTGTTACAATTAATTGA
>JAJSOF020000019.1:116056092-116100961 GCA_025594305.2 Periplaneta americana | reverse complement strand
AATTTGGGAAAAGTATACTCAAGTTTCAAATCGGTTTTACAAGAATTAATTTTTTAACTTTTTTTAATAAGGGATTAAAGATAATAGTTATTCCTTCACACAATTTAACAGCTCCTTCTTCCGAAAATATGACCCCAAAATCAAAGCACAATGTAAGAATGGCCAAGGCCCTAAACAAACATATTACATCTTGCATAAAAAGGGGCTGTGGGTTTTCTGAAAATTAGACAAAATGACACCCATACTACCCATCGGTAATTAGATGGGCATTAGGTTAAGGGAAAAGTTATTAAACGATAAATCTATTTTTACATTGTTCATGTAAAATACAATTTTTTATATTCACTTTCTCCAAAAAAACATTTAAAATTCCTTCATTTTTCCCTTTTTTATCCAAATAGTGTGTCTTGGGAGGGCAAAAACAAAAAATTCTTCTTGTTTTTGGAAGGGGGAATCATTTTTTTTCATAATAAGGGGATTCATATAGTTTTTTGGGACAAAAAGGGGGTTTGTCCTATTTTTTTAAAGCATTATTATATTTCTCTAAATTAAAAAATTTTTTTAAATGCAAAAAACCAAAGATAAAAACGGGCTAACAGAAATGACAGTCAAAAAAGAAGCCCAAAATCCCAATTTAATTAAAATTGTTCAACAAGATCAATTCATTAGTCAAAAGGTGAAAAAAAAAAACATGGGAAAAAGATATTCCAGTTACAAAAAAGTTTCACTTAACATTCCATTAATGTTCCCCCAAGACGAAAGATTTCTAAGAAAATTTTTTTACCAACAGTTAACCTTCAAAAATTTATTTCATAAATTTCCAACCCCCTAAAAATCACACCATTCTACAATTATTACAAATAAAACCCGATATTGTAAACTAATTTAAAAAGTTGTAATTATTATTAAAAATAAAATGTTTTTAAAGGGAAAAATATAACTTATAATGCTAAAACACACACTGGGGGGTTCATTAATTTTATAAAGGAAATTTAACAAACTTTAACTGAATAAAAATTTAAAAAAGTGCCTTTTTCCAAACCCAAGCAATGTTTTTTTATTTTTCCCCAAGAATGTGCTAAATTTTAAAACAAACTATAAGTTATTTCTATAAAAAGACACCACATCTAAGATTTTTTAAAATCCCATCTATTTATGAAAAAGATAAAAAAAAGATAAATTTTACCCCAAAAAGGACTGTGCTAGTATCTTCACTGACAAATATTTTAATGTTTTTAAAAAATGATTAATCAAAAATGGATAACAAAATAAAAGATATAGAAATTTTCAAAGTCATGCACAAAAAAAATCATTAATTACATTTGAAAATACGGGGTTTTTCCCATTTTTTTCCCTTTTCCCAAATTAACTTTGTAATTTTATTAATTAAAAATGTTGCAACTCTAATCCCCCGGGCACCTTTCCCTCGTTTAAAAATTTTCACAATGGTTGCCGGGGCCCATCTTCAGCCCCAAATTTGGGGTATCAATCTCCACGTTAAAAGGGTTGATGATGATCAAATTTGATCAGGGGTGGGGGCCCCAATTTTGAATTGAAATTTGGCCGGGGTCGAAAAAAAACCAAAAATGGGGCACAATTTGGGGGTTGAGGGAAAATTAAAGGGTAAATTATGTATCTTGAACAGAAAATCACCACTTCCAAATTGAGGGGAAAAAAGAGTAATTTTTAGATGAATAAATTTTTTTTTTCCCCAAAATAGACAATGTTTTATATATGTTTCGTTTTTGGAAGATGGGATTTTACTTGAGGACAAAATATTATTTGGGCCCCAACTGCCCAATTTTGTTAACATAATAATAAAGTAGTTATTCTATGCCAGTAATAATATAGAAAAAACTAAAACCATTTTCTGGAACCGAGATTATATTTTATTAGCTATAGGTTTGATTTCCCTTTTGGGCCTGCATGATTTTTTTGGAAATTAGGCTGTTTTGGGCCGAATTAAAGAAAAATTCACAGATTTTTCCCCTTTCCCCCCCTTAAAAAAAATTTCCCCAACCTTGTGAAAAAAAATAAATGGATAAATTTCAGAAAAGGGATATTTTTTTCCTTTTTTTCCAAAAATTTTAAACCCTTTGTAAAAAATAAATTAGATTAAAAACTTTTTTATTTTTTGAGATGCGTTTTCCAAATAAAAGACGAATTGTTTTTTTTTTTAAAAAATTTATTTTGAGGTACCCTTATACTGAAATTTTCCCAAATAAATTATTGAAATTTTCTTTTCCTAAGCAAGATGATGAGATTTTGACAAACACATACAAATCTTTTTTTAGTGGGCCCGTTTCAAGATAATTGTCAGGGGGGTAAACCGTATCAAAATTTTTTTAAAAAAAATTTTTTGGCACTAAAATTTTCTTTCAAAACAAGATGATGGGCATTCGACAAACAATAAAATCTGCCCCCTTTTAGTACCCCATTTTAAGATAAAATTTGGGGGAGGTAAAATCAAATTTTTCCAACCATTATCAATTTTATGAATTATGTTACAAAATTGTGGGGAATTATGCAAAACAGTTCATGTGAATTGTGAGTTAAATCCAACCAGGTAGCCTGGGGGTTTTCCCTTTGAGAACCTAATATTTTTTTTTTTGAATATGGATGAAAAATTGCTGGGAAATTCTAAAGAATTCCCCTGAACTATGAGAAATTGGGTGCCTTTTTTTTTTCTTCCTGATTATTGAAACTTTTAAATTTTAAAAATGCGAGAATGTTTGAAAGCATTTCCAAAAGAAGCAATAATTGACAGGTGCGTTTTATTGCTGTTTTATACGCGGGAACCTAAGGGGTTAGATGATTCTTCTTTAAAAAGCATACCGTCCCGCGACGGGACTGGGGTTGTCCCCGGGGGAAAAGTTTTTATTTTTTTCTTAACTTTATCCTTTAACAATTAAATTTTTTCAGTGATTGCATAAACGGGCAGATGTGAGAATTGGGGCAACGGCCATAAATGAAACTTTGATTTGCGATCAAATGGACATCCCCCCATTTTTTCCCCACGTAACCCAGCATGGCCCCAAAAGTGTATAAAAAATCCAAACCCCCAGATAGCCGAGTCACTTTTCGCCACCCCTTTCAATGCTAAAGAGGCAAGTTTTCCCGAAATTGTTTTAAAAGTATTAGTAATTCATATTTTAAATTTGCATTTTTTTTTGACTGCTATTTCATCCACATTTCTCCCCTTCCCGTCCCAGAGCCACTTCCCGTCTGCAAAGCCCCAAAATACCCCCGCAAAAGCCATGAAATTAAATTTTTTTACAAATCCTTTACTTTTCCGCTACATATCAAAAAATATGGGCGCACTGATAATAACAACATGCAAATTTAACAAAGCTAAAACCAAAAAATTTAATTTTAAACCCATATTCTGTGTTTGTTTTTATTACTACTGCTCATTTACTCTATTTAATATAAACTATTTAGTAATTCTTTTTTTCCCGGGTTTGTTTTTTTTCCACGGACCTAAACCCAAAAGCTGTCCCCCCATCCCCTGCCCGGAACCATTTTTGGGGTCCAAATTCCCCAAAATTACCCCAACAGGACACATCACCATCCATTTCTTTCAAGTGCCTTGTTTTTCCCCAAACCCAATGAAACAGCAAGATTTTAAAACAAAGTGAATTTCTTTCAAAAACCCCCAAACCCACTAAATTTAACTTTAACTATATTCTGTCCTGTATTATTATCATTTGCTAATTTACTGTGTTTAATATCGAACTAGCTATTAATCCATGTTTACCACTTTATGCACTTTTCCCTGACTGGTATTTGACCCCAAGCTGTATCCCCATCTTTTCCCCTTAGGGGCCCCTTTAACCCCCAAAAACCCCCCCCAAAAACCCCCTTCAAAAGAACAGGGCAATAAACCCCTTTTAAAGTTGTTTTAATTTTTAAAAAGTTAGCAAAAGTTTGAAAACTGACGAAAAATTTGAAATTTTCCCAAAACCCCAAACCAATTTAATTTTTTTCCCTTTTTATGCCCTGTATTTTTATTACTTAATTTACGGGCCCCAAAATCGACACCAGTTACAAATTCATATTTCCAGTTTATTCATTTTTTCTACTGCATTTTCCACAGATGTTCTATCCCCCCTGCCCCAGAGCTGCCTCCCTGTCCCAACCCCCCAAAATCCCCTTGCAATAAAACTTGACAATCACTTTTTTTTTAAAGTTTTTTTTTTTCCCAAACCTATGTTTTTTATTTCCCTAGCTTAATTTTTCTTTTTCCCCTTATAGCGCGGGCGCATCGAAATCGGTTTTTTTCCTTTCCCTTTTCAAATCTGCGGGGGTAGAAGCTGTTTTTATTTTTTGTCCAAATTTTTCCCGTAGATGGGCCACCCAAATTTCTTTGCAAAGGGACCGAACATGGTTGGGAAAAAGCAGAACCGAAACTTTTAATCCCCCCGTTTTCTTTTTTCCGTTTTTGAACCATGTCAAAAGTGGAAAAAAAACCAATAATGAAATTAACCGAGCTTTAAAAAATTTTCCATGCTTTTATTTCCAAGTAAGGACTATCAAATGGGATTCGGGGGGGTTGATTGGGTTGATTTGAAAAATCTGCAGTTTTGTTGTCCCAATACTATTCCTCCGAATCAAAAAAAAAAATAAAGAAAATCAGGAGTAAAATATGCAAAAAAAATTTAAAAATTTTAATTTCTTTTTAAATTTCAAAAAAACCCCTTATTGAAATTTTTGTTCCAGTTTGAAATCTTTATTGAGCCATGGAATAACCAGACCCTTTTGAAAACCCTTTTCCTGCCTTCGGGATACCCATTTTCCTTTTCCCCCAGTCTCTTCCCCCCCACATTGGTGCAAGTTTAAATTAAAACACTTGAAGCTGCGGGAAGCTAAAAAGTTTCTTTTTTTAACTGTTAAAATTTTCTTTTCCCTTTAAAAAGGCTCCTTTCACCCCACACTTCCGGGTAAAAAATTACCCTCTTGGGGGGAAGAAATTTAAAGATAAAAGCGGGATAATAAATTTAGCCGACAGAAAGCACTTGATATAGGACGTTGCGTCTTTTGGGACGAAAAATCTGCCAAAGTGAAAAGGGGATGCTACATATGGCGACAGAAAGTTTCCTTGATTTTGGGCCCCGACAAACAGCAAAGGAAAATAGGGACTGAAAACAGAAAGATATGAAATTGATAAAGAACATGCACTTTTTTCCTACTAATTTACTGTTTTTTAAATATCGACATTTTTTGGGGAACCAGACTTCCCACTTTAGGGGCATTTTTCCCCTGACGGGTTTGATCCTTTCCTCCCATCCCCTTTTTCCCCAAGTCGTTCCAGTCTACAATCCCCCAAAATACCCTGAAAAGACATGAAAACCACACCTTTTTTAAAGTCGTTACTTTTCCCCGCAAGAGAAAAAACAAGATATGCCCCTGACGATACAACATGCACATCTTAAACCAAAACCCCAAACAATTTAAATTTTCAACTATTTTCTGTGACTATTATTATTGTTGCTAATTTATTTGGCTAAATATCGAACCAGTTACAAATTCATTTTCCCAGTTTATTCATGTTTCTGCCCGTATTTCACCCAAAGTTGTCTCTCATCCCCTACCCCAGAGTTTTGCCCCCCTTGCCCCAAACTCCCCCTTTTCCCTGCAATACAACCCAAACCCGCATTTCTTTACAAGGCCCACATTTTTTGAAACCATAAAAACAGCAAGATATGCACTGAAAATTAAAAACATGAAACCACCTTCTTACTCCTAATTTACGTCTTTAAATATCGACTTTTATTTATAATCCATATTTCCCACTTTATGCATGTATCGCACTGAAATTTTGGGCCCCCAATTCCCCCCATCTTCCCCCCAAGGCAGCTTCACAAAATTTTCCCCCATCTTTTTGGCCACTCCACAGAATCAAACCCCCTACTCTCAAACTGCCCCAAAATGTCCTGAAACATGAAAAAAGTCGTTTAAATTTTAATTCCATAAAACCTCAAGAAAACAGGAACGGGAAAGCCCAGAGATTTCCACATTCATAAAATTAAATTATTTTCACCACACCCTTTCCTAAATTATACGTTATCGTCGCAAAATTGATACCATCACAATATTAAAAACCCAGCCCCAAAATTTCCATCAAACCTACAGCTATACGACCAGTTCATTCCCCTTAACTTTATTCGACGGTTTCTTAATTACCCTTTTTTCCCATAACCCCACAGCCCAAAAATTTTCCCCCAAATATTTTAATTTCCTTTATACTTTTTCCATTTTGTTTTCCCAAAAAAACAAGCACCATAAATATAGCACTTAAAAAAGTCAGCCATGTTCATGTTGCCCCAAAGGGCCGGATTTCATTATTGCCAAACACGTATCAAAAAAATTCCCCAAAGTACTTCAAAATTGTCTCTTTTCCCTTATTATAAATATAAAATCATTTTTTTCTGGGTTAAAAGTTTTTAATTTTTTATTTAAAATATAAAAAAAAAAAAAGGTTTTGGAAAAAAAAAAAAAATTTCCCAATAACATTTAAAAAATAGCTCGATTGGCAACATTCAACCATCCCCGGCCCTTTTCGAGGCCCCGTCTCGGGAAAAAGGGAAACCACCCGGGGGCCCATTTTCATTCCTTTAACAATATAAAATTTTAAAAAAATTTTAAAAACAAAAAAAAAAAAACAATTTTTTGGTTTTTTAATTATTCCCCCATTTTCTACTCTAACCCCTCTCTTTTCCATGTTTTTTCCCCTTTTTTTTAACCCCCATTATCCTCCCCCATTTTCCCTTTTTTTCCCTCTTTTTTCAACTTTATTACCCCTTCTATGTTCTGCTTTTTTTCCTTCATATTCTCCTCCGTTGTCTCTTCTGTTTTCCCCTCTATTTTCTCCTCCAATACAATTTCCTCTACTTTATCCCTCCATTACCCCCCTATTTTCTCCTCTACTCCCCCTTTCTATTATCCTCTCTTTTTCCCCCTTTTTTTCCTTTTACCCCCTATAAATACTTTCAATTTTCCCTCTATTACCCCTCTACTTTGTCCTCTATTTTCTCCCCTTTTAACTCTTTACCCTTCTATTTCCCCCCATATATTTTTCCCAATTTTATCCTCTACCTCTACTTTATTATCTATTTTACTTTCCCCCTTTCCCTTCTCTTTTTCCATTTTTTTTTCTCACTCACTTTTTTTCCCTATATCGATCTATTTGTCCCTTTTTTTCCCAGTATTTCCCCCCTATTTCTTTTCCTCTGTTTGTCCCCTCTATTCTCTCAATTTCCCATCCCACATTTCTCCTTTATTATTCCATCTATTTTCTCTTTTAAATTTCCCCATCTATTTCCCTCCATTTTCTGGGTCTATTTTTCTCTTTTTCCCCCCTTTCCACTTCAATTATCCCCAAAAATATTTTCCACCTTTTTTTTACCTTTTCCCTTTTTCTCGTCTATTGTTCCTTTTCTTTTCTCTCTATTTCGATCTATTTTCTTTATCTATTCCTCTCCATTTTTTCCCTTATTTCCTAATTTTCTTCTTTTTTTCCCCCTCTATTTCCCCCTAATTTCCTTTCCATTTTCCCCCTATATTCCCCTTTTTATTTTCTCCTGGATATTTTTTATTATACAATTTTATATTCCCCCCTTTTTGTCCCCTTTTATTTTCCTATCCATTTTCCTCTATATTTCCTTTTATTTTCCCCCCTATTTTCCATTTCTTTTTTTCTTAATACCCACCTATTTTTTTTTTTCCATCTCTATATTCTCCTTTTTTTCATCATTCTTTCTTTCTATTCTCCCCCTAATTTGCCTTATTTTCCCCCTCCCGTTTTGTTCCTCTATTATCCCTTTTTTTCTCCTCTATTATCCCCCCTTTTTGTTCCCCTCACCTTTTTTTTTTCTCCATTTTTCCCCAATTTTTTCCCCCTTTGTCACTTTATTATCTTACAACTTTTTTTTATTTATCCCCCCCACTTTCCTTTCTAAACCCCCCATTTTTTGTCTATTATACCCCTTTCTTCTATCCTCTATTTTCCCCTATTTTTCTATTCTTTCCTTCCCAAACTCCTCCCCTATTTTTTCCCCTTTATTTTTCTTCATTTGCTCCTCTAGTTCTTCTGTATTTTCCTCTACATCCCCTTTTTCCCGCTATTTTTCCTTCATTTTCTTTTTTAAAAACCCCTCATTTATCCTCTTTAAATTCCCCCTCCATTTTTCCTCTATTACCCCCCCTGTTTTCCTTTTGTACCTTGTCATCCTTTTCCTTCTTTTTCCTTTTAGTGAGATATAAAAGACAGATAACAGAGAAGATGATAACAAAAGGAGAAAATAGAGGGGGAAAAAACATGAGAAAAAAAGAGTAAAAAAAAGAAGAATACAAAATAATAAAATTTGAGCACAAAAAACTGTAAAGGAATAATAAAACGAAAAATAGTAAGGACAGAAAAAATGCAAAAATAGAGGAAAATATACAGGGTAAAAAGGGGGACAAAATTGGGAAGAAAAAAAAAACAGAAAATAGACAAATAAAGGGGTTTTTAGACAAAAAAATAAGGGGAAAAAAAAAAGGGGAAAATCCCGGCAAAAAAAAAAAAAAAAAAAAAAAAAAAAAAGGGTAAAAATAAAATAAAGGAAAAGGGGGAAAAAAGGAGAAAAAATAGGGGAAAAAATGGGTGCAAAAAAGGGGAAAAAATGTAAGGAAAAATCATGAAAAATTTTTGGGAAAGGGAGAAAATGGACAAAATGTGCCAAAAAAACCCGGGTAAAAAGGGGAATTTAAAAATTAAAATTTTAGACAAAAAAATTGATAATTACAGGGGAAAAAAAAAAAAATACTTAAAAAAAAAACAATGGGAGGAAAATAGGGGAAAGGAAACAGGGGGATAATAAAAGGGGACACTGGGAAAAACAGCATAATTTTAAGAAAAAAGAGGGGAATTTCTGGGAAAAATTTGAACAAAAAAAAGCAGAAATTGGGAAAAAAGGACGGGAATAAAGAGGTATTCAGGAGAAAAAATAAAATTGGGGATCGGGGGAAAAAAGAGTTCAAAAATAAAAAAATAGAGACAAAATGCAAAAAAAAAATACACCCAAAATGGAAAAATAGAGGGAAACAAAAAAGCAAAATACTGGGGCATTTCCCACAAAAACCCCCAAAAAAAAAAATACAAGAGAGATAGAGAAAAATGAAAGAGAAATTTGAAAATAAAAAAACGGGAAAATAGTCGGGGAAAAATTTGAAAAATATAGCAATTACAAATAAAAAAAATTTCTTCTGGTTAAAATGTCCTCGGATAAATTGATACATCTCCCCGTTAATTAACTTGTGCAGAAAAAAAGATTTAATTACAATATGATTTCAGGAAAATTTTTCATTTCTTTAAAAAAATTTTCCATTTCCACAAAACCTTATTTGTGTTCCTTTTTGGCATTTAAATACTAAACACAATTCTAGGTGGACTAAACTTTTAACACACATTTTTTTATAAATTGCCCACATCCTCCCCCTTTTAAAGGGAAAGGGATGGGTAAAAATTTTGTCCATTATAAAAAATATTTCCCCCTTTTTTTTTAAAAAAATAATAAATAGACATTTTTTATTTTACGTTTTACCCCATTTTTCAACATAATCGCCCCTCAGAACCATCTTCACTTTATATTTCACAATCCAAAAAGCTTTTCGTCACAGAAAAACCGACATTTTAAAATATATTTCCCCACTTTTATTTTCCCGCATTTACTTCCCTTCCAAATTTATATTCTTTCCCCCAAATTTTCAAGTAAGAAGCTGAATTTTTTTGCGTGTTCTGCACAAAACCCCCTCGGGAAACAGATATCGGAGACTTGGTGGCTAAAACGCCCCCGATGTTTGAACGGGATATCTCACCCCTTTTTGTCCTTTAACCCTGTATGTAATTGAAATGACTGCAGGAGCAATGAAGCACCCAGTCCGGGGTGTACAGGAAATTTGGGAAGGGGAAAAACACAAAGCCCCTTTTTGCACTTTTCAAATTTCAGAATAATTAATGCATTACAATACAAATATGCTAATATTTCCTTTTCCCAATTCTCACATGTTTATAACCACATAGCAGGTGGGAGGGGGAAAAAAAATTTACTTGGGGAAAATTTTTTTCCTATTACCTCCCTTTTTTGTATTTTGTATTTATTTTTATTCGGTAGCCTATTCTTTTCTGAAAAAAAAAAAAAAAAAAACACGACTACACCATTTAACACACAACACACACACACACACACACACACACAAAATAAAAAGGGGAAACGACGAATTTTACTTCATTACTTTGATGTAAAATGTTTAAAAATTTCCCATTTATATAGACTCAACCAACAAAGTTTTTCTTTAAAAAAGGGGGGAATGAATTAATTTAGTATATTTGTATATTAAAATTTTTAAACTTACTTATTAAAAATGGCTTTTAAGGCCCAAGGTTCATTGCCCCCTTTCACATAAGCCCCCATGGCCCTATCCGGGCAAGAACCCGCCTATCATCATACCCCCTCCTCAAATCCATTTTAATATTATCCTCCCCTCTACGTCTCGCCTCCCCAAAAGGGCTTTTCCCCCCGGTCTCCAACTAACACTCTTTATGCTTTTTGGGGTTCGCCCCTACCCAAAGCCCCGCCCCTCTCAAACGCTGGGTTTTAAGTTCCTAATTATGTCAGGTAAAAATAAAGGGCATTCCGTGTTGTGTAACTTTCTATTCTCCTGTAATTCATCCCCGCTTAGCCCCAAATTTTTTTTCCCACCTTATTCTCAAACACCTTAATTTTTTCCTCTCTCTAGAGTGAGAGTCCAAGTTTCACACCCATATAAAAAACGGTATAACTTTTTTAAAAATTTTTCCTTTGAGATTTTGGACAGAATGATGATAAAGCTTTAAAAAATAAAAACCCCTTTTCCTATTTATTCTGCGTTTAATTTCCCCCAGTGTCATTTATATTTGACTGTTTCAAGATATTTAAATTTTTTTCACCTTTTCCCAAGGATAAATTTCCAATATTTATTTTTCCCATTTCTCTTTTCCGTCAGAGAATAATCATATACTTTTTTTTTGGGGATTTTTTTTAAAATGCATTGCTTCAAGAAAAATTTTCCCGTGTTTTCCCAAACCCTTTTTGTGTATTTTCCCTAAATTTCACGTCATCTGATAGACAAGAAGCTGATGAGGTTCAATTCCAAACCCTGCCTGTTATCCTGAACTTTCCTAATGGTATTCTAAAGAAAGAAAAAAAGGGATATTTATCCCCCTGCTTTACCCCGCGTGAATTAAAAAAGGATAGATCCCAAAAGTAGAAATGTAAAAAATTAGAGATCTGTTTCATATATACCCTATTTCAATTTTTTCTCCATCCCTAATTCACCAACCCTTCAGTATACTGACATAGAGATATTCTTTTTATGATTTACATTAAACTGAAATTTTTCCTTGGCCCCTTAACTGGTCACACCTCTGCTTTTTTAAGTTCCCCTGGCCCATGATTATTCTGTCTGTTTGGTAAGTTTCAACAAAGTACAAAGGGGTTTTTTCTTCTTCTTTTTTCTTTTCTTCTTCTTCTTCCTTTTTTAATTCCAGTCTAAGAGCCCAAAAAAACCCAAGTTAAAAAAAATGTAAGAAAAAAACCTATTGATTTCAAATTTTATTATATAAAACCCATTTAAAATTTTCTTTTCCCGAAAGAAAAATAAAAATTTTGGGCATTCTATAAGCAAAATCCATACATTAATTTTAAATTTCTGCAACATTTCCCTTTCCCAAATAGAAAAGGGTAACATTTAAATCTGTCAATAATGGGGCTTAGAATTGATTTATATATTAAATTCCCTTAGCTCACTTTTAAGGTTACCAACCACTGACATGGACGGGAACAACCAACTCAAGAAGAGATGATATTTTACAATGCAAAGCTTTTATTAGAAAGACTTCACTCTATAATCATCAGGGGAAATTTTCATTTCTTTCCAATTTCTTTTTTTATTTCAAAAAAATTTAAATTTTTAAAAAACCAAAACTTCTGACCACAGGTATATTGAACGACAGATACTCATGCAGTCAGTTTCAAAGTCATTTGCTTTTTACATCATAATAAAAAAATCATCAATAAAAATAATATTATTTCAGACACTGATATCTTTTTTACGGGAAAAACCAAAAATGTAAGGGTTTCAATTTTTATTTTTTTATTACGTTTTTAAAATTATTAAACTTTAAAACTCAAACTTTCCCGCTGTTTGTGCAATACTTCCCTTTCCACCCCTTTCATAAAAGATACAGCAACATCAAGGACAGCAGTTATTTTCGACAATGGTAAATCTGCCAAAAATCACCCCCGAGGTAGAAATCATCTCGCCTGCCTGGTCATTGGGTGCTGAACAGGGTAGGGGCCAGCATCCCCCGGTTTGGACTCAAGGTGCAGTTCCTGTGACCGGGGTGTCTGTCTGTCTTCCTTGATCTGGGGGCGGGATTGAGGGAAACGGCACGCCCCACATGCCCCGGGAGTGTAATCACCCTGTGCCCGCAGACCAACTCCACTTTTCCTGCCACCCGCTTTGTTCAAGCCTGGATTTAACGGGGAGGACCCAGGGAAAAAAAAACGTTTCCGAATGTGTTTGTTGATGTTTTTTTTAAAAAGATGCCCCAGTGGCGGCTGGGGATTGAATTAAGGGGGGCTGATACAAAAAAAAACCAAGAACTTACTTTATTTAAAGATTAGTTCCATACGCCTTATCTTGTAAATTGTGTTTAAAAGAGACAGGCTCATGTTAGTAGATTTACTGGCATTTAAAAGAATCCTGCGGGACAAAATTCCGGCACACAGGCGACGCTGATATAATCCCTGCAGTTGCGAGTGTCGTTAAATAAACCATAATTTAATTTTTATATGCAGATTTGAACCTTTAGAAATATCTAACTGGCAATGTTGTAGTTGCTTGTATAATATATATACATGATACATCAATAAATTAGCAGAAATTGAATTCAGGATATTCAAGAGTACGCATCCAGGCGCTTGCCTCATTATTGTGATGTTAGATGTTTCAGATTCCATTATGGTTTGAAAACATTCTAGCAATGGCTCCTTCTTCTCATGAACAACATTTACTGTTCTTATTTTAAATCCATCTCGTTGCCCAGCTGATGGAATTGTCTTTGAAACACATTAATCTAATACAGACTGTGTGAGATCGAGAAAAGAAAGCAGGGATACTGGATAAATTAGCAAAATATGCAAGATTTGTAGGCTATTTTGTTTAGCAGCTCTTTCCATTATGAGATTCAACTGATGGGCACTTAATTTCACATTTCTCCAGAATTGTTAAGGTACTGAACTGAATAGACTGTAAATATTATACAGAATGAAACATTGTTGCACTTGTTATACTCACAACATTAAGAAAATGTATTTAAAACTGCAGCTATGACAAACTGCTGCAAATTTTGCAGCGCCTGGAAACTCTGGATTCATGGCAGGGCAGCAGGAGGAGGGTAAAACTAAGCCAAAGCATCGAGACGAGACTGGCAGCTCCAGGGGAGAGTGGCTTCACCAATCCGTCCTTGTCTCTGGTTTCGCTCTGGCAGCACCAGGAGGAAGTGACTTCACTAACGATTGCATGCCATGTCATTGAGGCGAAATTTTTTTAAAATTCAGCCGCTAAATAGAGACTGTATAATAAATATATTTCACAACATAAAACGAGACAAGAGCCACAAATGTTGCGGGTGCTGCAGCTCCACAGCCCCTCTTCGAAAGCCGCCCTGCTGTCCCCGAAACTACAATTACCTTCCACGTCAGCGAGTGATTTCAACATCAAAAAAACAGCACTAACATCATAAAATTTTAGGTTTATGTCTCAAGATGCCTTCATTTCACATAGTTCTTTAGTCAGATCTTCAAACGGAATGCTCTACACCAGTGATATTCAACGGGACTAGGTCACAAAAGAACAAAGTGCAATTAAATTTTAGTAAAGATATTCTACTTTTTTCGATAAAGCTGAATGATCAGGTCGGGGTTACCCACGGGAAACCTGGATGTAGATTATGAATTTTCAACCATATTTTCCAAAAAAATGCATTACCTAATTTTTATTTAAAATCTTGCAGCTCTACTCGTTAAATAATATTTGGTTCTATAAAAAAATGGTATATTTCAACTGCCTGTTAGAAAATAATTAAATTCCCTTGTAAAATCTAAAAGGTTTTTTTGAAATATTACAAAATTGTGAAATTTAATCCCAATTACAACCCTTTTTACACTTTGGGTAAGGAACCGGGGTTGATTCCCCCTCCATAACCCCGCCATTGGTCCTACCCTAGCAACATTAATCCAGCCTACCATCATATCCCCCCCCTCAAACCATTTAATATTATCCTTATCTACATCTGGACCCAAAGGTCTTATTCCTCTGGCCCTTTAACTAACACTCTATAGCATTTCTGGGTTCCCATCGTCTCATCCTTGCTCATCCCAAATTTTCAATTAATGTTTTAATTATGTAGGTGCAGTTCTGTGGTATGTAACTTCCTCCATTCTCTTAACTTCATTCCTCTTAGCCCCCGATATTTTCCTACTTCCTTATTCTCAAACACCCACTTAACCTCTGTTCCGCACTCAAAGTAAAGTCAATTTCACAACCATACACAATAACCAGTAATATAATTTTTTATAATTCTAACTTTCAGCTTTTTGAGAAGTACACTGGATTATAAAACCTTCTTAACCGAGTAATAACACGCATTTCCCATTCTTCCTTCCCAATTTCCTCCCAGGTAGCGACCTTAAATTCGTCTCAACAACATTAAACGAAATATTGCTGAAAATTTTTTCGTTCAGGACTCAATGACAATAAAATTCGAAAACATATCAATCTGTGACTTTGGTTCTCAACAGTGATGCTGCCATTTCCACCTCCTGCCATTCCCGTCAACATTTGTGTAGGCGCGTTCTCTGCACTAATTTCAATCAAAACAAAACAGAAAACGCTTCAATTCAAATCTTAGCCTTGCACTCACAAACAGACAAAAGGAATTTTTGCACTAAAAAAACCTGAAAATATGCATGCAACTACGTACTAGAAACTGTTGAAATAGACGCTAAAATTGAAATATGTCAGTCAAAATACAGTTTAAAGGTTTCTTTTATATAATTTAAGTGATGTAAATAAATTAATTTAAAGTAACCATAATTTTATTAAAATGTTTTCTTTAAAAGTGTAGACACGAATAATAGAACAAAATAAACCCGAAAAGAAACAACGTAGAAAAGAAATGTAAAGGAAAAATAGAGGAATAAAGAAAGTAGAGGCGATAATTGAGGATAACAGAAAATAAAATACAGAGAAATATAGAGGAGAAATACACGAGAAAAAAAGACGACAAAATAGAGCATAAAATTCAGGGAAATTAATGGAAAAATACAGGAATTAGTAGTTAAAAAACCGAGGATGACAGAGACAAAATAAAGGGATAATAGACGAGACGAAATTGGAAAATACAGGGGACAATAGATTGAAAGTGGAAGAGAAAATACATCTAAAATACAGGGGAAAATACACAACAAAATAGAAAACACAATAGAGGAAAAGTAGACAAAAAAAGATAGAATAATAAAGAATTACACACAAGCCATAACTCTCACAAGAAAACAGAGGGAATATAAGAGAAAACAGAGGAAATTATAGGATAAATACAGTCGAAAATGCAAGGGGACAATCGAGAACAAAATAAAGGCAAAAAACTGAACAAACAATAGCGACAATAGAGCAAAAATGCAGAGACGATAGGGCAAAATAGACAGTATAATGGAGGAGAAAATAGAGACAAAAATACAGGAAGCAGAAAATAGAGGAGCAAACTGAAGGAAAATGGGAAGGAAAGAGACATAAGAATAAAAGATTGGAGAGAAAGTATATAATAAAATACAGGGAAAAACGGTGAAATAAAGTCAAAATAGACTAGATATTAGACAGGAAGATGAGAAAAGAAGAAGAAGAAAAGAAGAAAGAAAGAAAGAAAGAAAGAAAGAAAAAAAAAAGAAAGAGGGGACAATAAAGCAGAAAAAACGGGAAAAAAATGCAATGTAGAGATAATGGGGAGAAAAACAGGGGGATCATTGACGGAAAATCAAGGAAAAATTAGAGGGCATAATAAAGGACATAATGGAGGAGAAATATAGTGAAAATACAGTTGAATATAGCGTAATTATAGGAAAAAACAGCGAGTAAAATAGATCAAATACTGAATAAATCAAAGAAAAATATGCAGCAAAATTGAAGGAAAAACAAGCGACGATTGAAGAAAAACAGCAGCAGAAAGATAGAACAAATACTGGAGAACATACACAGAAAATATAGTACAAAATACTTGACTAAAATAGAGGACAAAATAAAAAGGAAATGGAGGAACAAACAAACACAATACAGCCAGAAAATGTATGGAAAAATAGAAGAGATATTAGACTGGAAATTACAGAGAAAATAGACAACTGGGGAGACAAAACACACAAGAAAATACCATGAAATTAAATAAAAATACAACGAAAATGCAAGTAATAAAAGAGAAATAGAAGGAAAATATACAGGCGATAGATACAGATAAAATACAAAAGAAATTAGACGGAGTATTACAGGAGAAACTACCCGAGAAAATACAGAGATAAAAGTGCAGTAAATGCACAGAGAATAAAGGGAGAAACACAATAAAAAAAACATGAGAATACAGATGACAAAAAGAGGAAAAATTAAGTCAATATTGATGACAAAATGGAGACAAAAATATATTGAAAACAAGACTGACCCCTCTCTCTCTGTTGCATCTGCGCTCTCCCTCTTCCCTTCCTTCTCATACTGTCCCCTCTGTTCTCTGTCTCTCTCTCTCTCTCTCTGAACACTCTCTGCTCTCCCTCTCTCTCCATGTACTCTCTGTCACCGATGTGCCTTCCCTGTCCCCTCAGACCTCTCCCTCACACCTCTATGCTATTCCTGTAGCATATGTGCACTATCTGTCACCTCTCTGGCTCCCTGTCTCCTCTGTGCTCTTCCTCTCCTCTGTGCTCTTCCTCTTCCCTCTAACTCTCCCTGTCCCCTCTTTTCTCCTGTCCTCTTCTCTCCTGTTTCCCTCTGTTCTCTCTCTGACCCCTCTCTCCTCTCCTCTGCTCTGTTCTCTCCCTGTCCCCTCTGTTTCCTCTCCTGTCCCCTCTGTCTCTCCCTGTCCCTCTGTTCTCTCCCTGTCCTCTCTTCTCTCCTGTCCTTCTGTTCTCTCCTGTCCCCTCTGTCTCTCCTGTCCCTCTGTTTCTCTCCTGTCCCCTCTGTAATCTCCATGTTCCCTCTCTCTTCTCTCTGTCCCTCTATGTTGTTTCCTGTCCATCTGTTCTCTCCTGTCCCCTCTCTGACCTCTCCCTGTCCCCTCTGTTCTCTCCTGTCCCATCTGTCTCTCCCTGCTCCCTCTGTTTCTCTCCCTCTGTTCTCTCCTGTCCTCTGTTTCTCTCCCTGTCCCCTCTGTCTCTCTCCTGTTCCTCTGTTCTCTCCTGTCCCTCTGTCTCTCCCTGTCCCTCTGTTCTCCCCTGTCTCTGTTTCTCTCCCTGTCCTCTGTCTCTCCTGTCTTCCCTCTGTTCTCTCCTGTCCCCTCTGTCTCTCCTGTCCCCTCTGTTCTCTCCTGTTCCTCTGTGTTCTTCCTGTCCCTCTGTTCTCTCCTGTCCCTCTGTCTTCTCTCCCTGTTTCCTCTGTTCTCTCCTGTCCCTCTCTGTTCTCTCCCTGTCCCCTCCTGTTCTCTCCCTGTCCCCTCTCTCTTCCCTGTTCTCTCTCTGTTCTCCCCTGTCCCTCTGTGTTCTCCCTGTCCCTCTGTCTTCTCTCCTGTCCCTCTGTCTCTCCCTGTCCCTCTGTCTCTCCTGTCCCTCTGTTCTTTCCTGTCCCTCTGTCTCTCCCTGTTCCTCTTCTCTCTCCTGTCCTCTGTTTGTTCTCTCCTATTCCTCTGTTCTCTCCTGTCCCTCTCTCTTCTCCTGTTCCCTCTCTGTTCTTCTCCTGTCCTCTCTGTCTCTCCCTGTCCCTCTCTTCTCTCCTGTCCTCTATGTTCTTCCTGTCCCTCTCTGATCTCTCCCTGTCCCCTCTGTCTTCTCCCTGTCCTCTCTGTTCTCTCCTGTCCCTCTGTTTCTCTCCCTGTCCCTCTCTCTCTCTCCTGTTCCTCTCTGTTCTCTCCTCTTCCCTCTGTTCCCTCTCTGTGTCTCCTTTTTCCCTCTCTTCTCTCTCTGTCCCTCTCTATCTCTCCCTGTCCCCTCTGTCTTCTCTCTGTTCACTCTATGTTCTTTATGTCACCACTGATCTCTCCCTGTCCCTCTCTCTTCTCTCTGTTCCCTCTATGTTCTTTATGTCACCACTGATCTCTCCCTGTCCCCTCTGTCTTCTCTCTGTTCCCTCTCTGTTCTTCCTGTCCCTCTGATCTCTCCTGTCCCCCCTCTTCTCTCTCTGTTCCATCTCTGTTCTTTCCTGTCCCCTCTGTTCTCTCCCTGTCCCTCTCTCTTCTCTCTGTTCTCTCTGTTCTTTATGTCACCACTGATCTCTCCCTGTCCCTCTCTCTTCTCTCTGTTCACTCTATGTTCTTTATGTCACCACTGATCTCTCCCTGTCCCCTCTCTCTTCTCTCTGTTCACTCTATGTTCTTTATGTCACCACTGATCTCTCCCTGTCCCCTCTCTTCTCTCCTGTCCCCTCTATCTTTTTCTCCCTGTGTCACCTCTGTCCTCTCTCTCCCTGTCCCTCTGTCTCTCTCCTGTTCCTCTGTTCTCTTCCTGTCCCCTCTTCTCTCTCCTCCCCCCTCTCTCTCCTGTCCCTCTGTCTTCTCTCCCTGTCCCTCTGTGTTCTTCCTGTCCCTCTGTTCTCTCCTGTCCCATCTCTCTTCTCTCCCTGTTCCTCTCTGTTCTTTATGTCTCTGATCTCTCCCTGTCCCTCTCTCTTCTCTCCTGTTCCTCTATGTTCTCCTGTCCTCCACTTCTCTCCCTGTCCTCTCTCTTCTCTCTCCCTGTTCCTCTGTTTCTCTCCTGTCCCTCTGATCTCTCCCTCCCCTCTGTTCTCTCCTGTCTCTGTTCTCTCCTGTCCCTCTGTTCTTCTCCTGTCCCTCTGTTTCTCCCTGTCCCCTCTCTTCTCTCTGTTCCTCTGTGTTCCCTCTCCTGTCTCTGTCTCTCCTGTCCCTCTCTCTTCTCTCCCTGTCCCCTCTGTTCTCTCCTATGTCCCTCTATCTCTCCTGTCCCTCTCTGTTCTCTCCTGTCCCCTCTGTTTCTCTCCTGTCCCTCTGTCTCTCCTGTTCCCTCTGTTCTTTCCCTGTTCCCTCTGTTCTCTCCCTGTCCTCCTCTTCTCTCTCCCTCCTCTCTCTAATCTCTCCCTGTCCCTGTACTTCTCTCCCTGTCCCCTCTCTGTCTCTCCCTGTTCTCTCTTTTCTCCTGTCCCCTCTGTTCTCTCCTGTCCCCCTCTGTCTCTCCCTGTTCCTCTCTGTTCTCTCCTGTCCCTCTGATCTCTCCCTGTCCCTCTGTTCTCTCCTGTTCTCTCTGTGTTCTCCCTGTCCCCTCTGTTCTCTCCCTGTCCCTCTCTCTTCTCTCCCTGTTCCCTCTGTTCTCTCCCTGTCCCTCTGTCTCTCCTGTCTGTCTTCTCTCTTCTCTCTCCTGTCCCCTCTATTCTCTTCCTGTCCCCTCTGTTCTCTCCCTGTCCCCTCTTCTCTCCTGTCCCTCTCTCTCCCTGTCCCTCTGTTCTCTCCTGTCCCCTCTGTCTCTCTCCTGTCCCCTCTGTCTTCCCTCCCTGTCCCTCTGTTTCTCTCCTGTCCCTCTGTTCTCTCTCCCTGTCCCTCTCTCTTCTCTCCTGTCCCTCTTCTCTCCTGTGTCCCTCTGATCTCTCCTGTCCCCTCTCTTCTCTCCCTGTCCCTCTTTATGTCTCTCCTGTCTCCCTCTGTCCCTCTCCCTCTTCCTCTGTTTCTCCCTGTCCCTCTCTGTCCCTCCCTGTTCCTCTGTTCTCCCCTGTTCCCTCTGTCTCTCCTGTTCCCTATGTTCTCTCCCTGTCCTCTCTCTGTCTCTCTCTCCCAGTCCCCTCTCTCTCTCTCCCTGTCCCTCTGTGTTCTCCATGTTCCCTCTGTTCTCTCCCTGTCCCCTCTCTCTTCTCTCTGTTCCTCTGTTCTTCCTGTCACCTCTGTTCTCTCCTGTCCCCTCTGTCTTTCTCTGTCCCTTCTCTCTATCCCTTTTCCCCTCTGTTCTCTCCTGTCCCTCTCTCTTCTCTCTGTTCCTCTGTGTCTCTTCCCTGTCCCCTCTGTTCTCTCCCTGTCCTGTCTCTTCTCTCTGTCCCTCTGTTCTCTCCTGTCACCCTCTCTTTCTCTCCTGTCCCTCTCTTCTCTCCCTGTCCCTCTGTTCCCTCTCTTCCCCTGTTCTCTTTTCTCCTGTCCCTCTGTTCTCCCTGTCCCTCTGTTCTCTCCTGTCCCTCTCTTCTCTCCTGTTCCCTCTGTTTCTCTCCCTGTCCCTCTGTTCTCTCCCTGTCCCTCTGTTCTCTCTGTTTCCTCTGTTCTTTCCCTGTCCCACTGTCTCTCTCCCTGTTCCTCTCTTCTCTCCCTGTTCCCTCTGTTTCTCTCCCTGTCCCCTCTGATCTCTCCTGTCCCCTCTCTCTCTCCTGTTTCCTCTGTTCTTCCCTGTCCCTCTGACTCCTCCTGTCCCTCTCTCTTCTCCCTGTCCCCTCTGTACTCTCCCTGTCCTCTGTCTCTCCCTGTCCTCTCTCTTCTCTCTGTCCTCTGTTCTTCTGTTCTCTATCTCTCCTTCCCCCTTCTCTCTCCTCCCCTCTGTCTCTCTCTGTCCTCTTCCCTGTTCTCTCCCTGTCCCCTGTTCTCTCCCTGTCCCCTCTGTTTTCTCCCTTTTGTCACCTCTGTCTCTCCTGTCCCCTCTGTCTTCTCTCTGTTCCTCTATGTTCTTCCTGTCCCTCTGTTTCTCTCCCTGTCCCCTCTGTCTTCTCCTGTTCCTCTGTTCTCTCCCTGTCCCCTCTGTTCTCTCCCTGTCCCCTCTGTCTTCTCTCTGTTCCCTCTGTTCTCTCCTGTCCCTCTGATCTCTCCTGTCCCTCTCTTCTCTCTGTTCCTCTGTTCTCTCCCTGTCCCTCTGATCTCTCCCTGTCCCCTCTGTCTTCTCTCCTGTTCCCCTCTGTCTCTCCTGTCTCCTCTGTCTCTCCCTGTCCCTCTGTCTTCCTCTGTCCTCTCTGTTCTTCCTGTCCCACTGTCTCTCCCTGTCCCCTCTCTCTCTCTCCCTGTCCCTCTCTGTTCTTTATCTCTCCCTGTCCCCTCTGTTCTCTCCTGTCCCTCTCTCTCTCTCCCTTGTTCCCTCTGTTCTCTCCATGTCCCTCTGTTCTCTCCCTGTCCCCTCTGATCTCTCTCTGTCCCCTCTGTGTTCTTCCTGTCCCCTCTGTTCTCTCCCTGTCCCCTCTGTCTTCTCTCTGTTCCCTCTGTTCTCTGGCTGTCCCCTCTGTTCTCTCCCTGTCCCCTCTCTTCTCTCCCTGTTCCTCTGTTCTCCCTGTCCCTCTGTCTCTCCCTGTCCCCTCTGTTCTCTCCTGTCCCTCTCTCTCATGTCCCTGTCCCTCTCTCTCTCTCCTGTCCCTCTCTCTTCTCTCCTGTCCCTCTGTTCTCTCCTGTCCCCTCTGTTTCTCTCCTGTCCCTCTGTCTCTCTCTGTCCCTCTGTTCCTCTCCCTGTCCCCTCTGTTCTCTCCTGTCCTCTCTCTTCTGTCCCCTTCCTGTCCCCTCTGTTCCCTCCTGTCCCTCTCTGTCTCTCCTGTTCCCTCTGTTCTCTCCCTGTGCCCTCTGTATTCTCTCTGTTCCCTCTGATCTCACCCTGTCCCTCTGAACCCTCCTGTCCCTCTGTCTTCTCCCTGTCCCTCTGGTCTCTCCTCCCCTCTCTGTTCTCTCCTGTCCCTCTGTCTTCTCTCTGTTCTCTCTGTTCTCTCCTGTCCCTCTGTTCTCTCCCTGTCCCCTCTCTTCTCTCCTGTCCCCTCTTCTCTCCCTGTCCCTCTGTTCTCTCCTGTCCCTCTCTCTTCTCTCTGTTCCCTCTATGTTCTCTCCCTGTCCCTCTGTCTCTCCCTGTCCCTCTGTTCTCTCCCTGTTCCTCTGTTCTCTCCTGTCCCTCTGTTCTCTCCTGTCCCTCTGTTCTCTCTCTGTTTCCTCTGTCTCTCCTGTCCCTCTGTCTCTCCCTGTCCCCTGTCTTCTCTCTGTTCCCCTCCTCTTTATGTCCCCTCTGTTTCTCTCCCTGTCCCCTCTGTCTCTTCCCTCTGTTCCCTCTGTCTCTCCCTGTCCCTCTGTTCTCTCTCCTCTGTCCCCTCTGTTCTCTCCTTTCCCTCTGTTTCTCTCCTGTCCCTCTGTTCTCTCCTGCCCCCTCTGTCCTCTCTCCCTGTCCCCTCTTTCTCTCCTGTCCCTCTGTCTCTCCCTCCCTCTGGTCTCTCCTGTCCCCTCTGTTCTCTCTCTGTCCCCTCTGTGTTTCTCCTGTCCCTCTGTTCTCTCCTGTCCCCTCTGGTCTCTCCTGTCCCCTCTGTTCTCTTCCCTGTCCCTCTGATCTCTCCTGTCCCTCTCTCTCTCTCTCTGTTCTGTCTATGTTGTTTCCTGTCACCCTGATCTCTCCTCCTGTCCCCTCTGTCTTCTCTCCCTGTCCTCTCTGTTCTCTCCTGTTCCCTCTGTTCTCTCCTGTCCCTCTGTCCTCTGTATTTCTCTCCCTGTTCCTCTCTGTCTCTCTCTGTTCCCTCTCTTCTCCCTGTTCCCTCTGTTCTCTCTGTCCTCTGATCTCTCCCTGTCCCCTCTCTTTCTCTCCTGTCCTCTCTCTCTCTCCTGTCTTTCCCTCTGTTTTTCTCCCTGTCACCTCTCTCTCTCTCTGACCTCTCTGTTTTCTCCTGTCCCTCTGATCTCTCCCTGTTCCCCTCTCTTCTCTCCCTGTTCCTCTGTTTCTCTCCTGTAACCTCTGTTCTCTCTGTCCCCCTGTCTTCGTCTCTTCTCTCTCTGTCTCTTCCTGTCCTTCTGTTACCTCCCTCTCTCTTCTCTCTGTTCCTCTCTCTGCTCCCCCTATTCACTCCTGCTCTCTCCTGTCCCCTCTCTCTTCTCTCTGTTCCTCCTCCTGTCCCTGTCTCTCCCTGTCTTCTCTCTGTTCCCTCTGTCTTCTCTCCTGTCCCTCTGTTTCTCTCCCTGTCTCCTCTGCCTCCCCTCTCTCTCTCTCTCTCCCTGCTCCCCAGTGTTTCTCTCCCTGTCCCCTGTTCTCTCCCTTCCCTCTCTCTCTCCCTGTTCCTCTCTTCTTCCTGTCACCTCTATCTCTCTCTCTCCCTCTCTCTCTCTCCCTGTTCCTCTATTCTCCCCTGTTCCCCTGTTTTCTGTCTCTCTCCTGTCCCCTCTGTCTCTCCTGTTCCCTCTGTTCTCTCTCTGTCCCTCTGTTCTCTCCCTGTCCCTCTGTCTCTCCTGTTCCCTCTCTTCTCTCCTGCTTCACTCTGTTCTCTCTCTGTCACCCCTGTCTCTCTCCCTGTCTCCTCTGTCTCTCTCCTGTCCCCTCTGTTCTCTTCTGTCTCCTCTCTATTCTCTCCTGCAGTCTCCTCTCTCTTCTCTCTGTTCCTCTGTTCTTTACCTGTTCCCCCTCTTCTCTCTCTCCCCTATCTCTCTCCCTGTCTCTCTCTGTCTTCTCTCCCTGTCCCCTCTGTTCTCTCCTGTCCCTCTCTCTCCTGTTCACTCTCTATGTTCTCTCCTGTCCCCCTGTTCTCTCCTGTCCCTCCTCTCTTCTCTCCTGTCTCCTCTGTTCTCTCCCTGTCCCTCTATCTCTCCTGTTCCCCTCTCTCTCTCTCCTGTCTTTCCCTGTTCTCTCTGACCCCTCTGTCTCTCCTGTCCCCTCTGTCCCTCTCTCTCCCTCTGTTCTATCTGTTCCCCTCTGTCTCTCTTTTCCCTCTGTCTCTACTGTTCCCCCCTTCTCTCCCTGTCCCCTCTGTCTCTCTCTCTGTTCCCTCTGTGTTCTTCCTGTCCCTCTCTGTCTCTCCCTCTTCCTCTCTTCTATCTCTGTTCCATCTGTTCTTTCCCCACTGATCTCTCCTCTCCTCTGTCCCCTCTGTACTGTCCTCTTTCCCACTGTTCTCTCTCCCTGTCCCCCTCTGTCTCTCCTGTCCCCTCTGTTCTTTCCCTGTTCCTCTGTTCTCTCCCTGTCCCCTCTGTCTTCCCTCTGTCTCTATGTTCTCTCCTGTCCTCTGTTCCCTCTGTTCTCTCCTGATCATTCTGTTTCTCTCCTGTTCCCTCTGTCCTCCCTATTCCCTCTGTTCTCTCCCTGCCCCTCTCTCTTCCTGTTCCTCTGTTCTTCTCCTGTCACCTCTGTTCTCTCCCTGTCCCCTCTGTTCTCCCTGACACCTCTGTACTCTCTCTGTTTCCCCCTATTCTCTCCCTGCTCCTCCTGATCTCTCCCTGTCCCTTCTGTTCACTCCTTGTTCCCCCTGTTCTCTCCCTGATCCCTCTCTTCTCTATCTGTCCCTCTCTCTCTCCGGTCCCCTCTGTTTCTCTCCCTGTCTCTCTGTCCTTCTCTCTCTCTCTAATCTCTCTTGCTGTCCCCTGTGTTCTCTCCCTGTCGCCCCCTGTTCTCTCCCTGACCCCTCTGTGCTCACCCTGTTCCCTCTCTTCTCTCCCTGTCCCCTCTGTTCTCTCTCTGTCCCCTCTGTACACTCCCTGTTCCCTCTATTCTCCCCCTGTTCTCTCTGTTCTCTCCCTGTCCCTCCTTCTCTCTGTTCCCTCTATTCTCTCCCTGTTCCCTCTGTTCTCTCCCTGTCCCCTCTGTCTCTCTCTCTGTTCCCTCTGTGTCCCATCTCCATGATCTCTCCTGTCCCTCTGTTCTCTCCCTGTCCCCTCTGTACTCTCCCTGTTCCCTCTATTCTCTCCCTGTCCCCTCTGTTCTCTCCCTGTCCCCTCTGTTCTCTCCATGTTTCCTCTATTCTCTCTCCCTGTCCCCTCTATTCTCTCCCTGTTCCCTCTGTTCTCTCCTTGTCCCCTCTGTACTCTCCATGTTCCCTCTATTCTCTCCCTGTCCCCTCTCTCTTTCCTGTTCCCTCTATTCTCTCCCTGTTCTCTCTCTGTCCCTCTGTCTCTCCTGTCCCCTTTGTTCTCTCCCTGTTCCCTCTATTGTCTCCCTGCTTCCTGTTCTCTCCTGTTGCCCCCTCTGTCTCTCCTGTCCCCCTGTTCTTCTTCTCCTGTCCCTTGTGTTCTCTCTGTCCCCTCTGTTCTCTCCTGTCCCCCTGTTCTGTCTACCTGTCCCCTCTGTCTCTCCCTGTCCCCCTGTTCTCTCCCTGTCCCCTCTGTTCTCTCTCTGTCCCCTCTGTCCTCTTCCTTTCCCCCTCTTCTCTCCTGTCCCTCTGTTCTCTCCCTGTCCTCTCTTTCTCTCTCTTTTTCCCTCTCTCTATCTCCATCGTTCCCTCCTTTCCCCCTCTTCTCTCTCCCTGTTCCCCATGTCCTCTCTCTGTCCCCTCTGTTCTTTCCCTGTCCTCTCTGTTCTCTCCTTTTCCTCTCTACTCTCCCTGCCCCTCTCTCTGTCTCCTGTTCCCCATGTCCTCTCTCTGTCCCCTCTGTACTCTCCCTGTCCTCTCTGTGCTCGCCCTTTTCCCTCTGTACTCTCCCTCGCCCCTCTGTGCTCTCCCTGTTCCCCATGTCCTCTCTCTGTCCCCTCTGTACTCTCCCTGTTCCCCTCTGTTCTCTCCCTGTCCCCTCTGTTCTCTCCCTGTTCCCTCTGTTCTCTCCCTGTCCCCTCTGTACTCTACCTGTTCCCTCTATTCTCTCCCTGTCCCCTCTACACTCTCCCTGTTCCCTCTATTCTCTTCCGGTTCTTTCTCTGTCCCCTCTGTCCTCTCCCTGTCCCCTCTAGTCTCTCCCTGTTCCCTCTGTCCCCTCTGTTCTCTCCCTGCTCCCCTGTTCCCTCTCTGTCCCCGATGTCCTCTCCCTGTCCCCAGTGTTGTCTCCTTGCTCCCCCTTTTCTCTCTCTGTCTCCTCTGTCCTTTTCCTGTCCCCTCTGTTATCTCCATGCTCCCCCTGTTCCTCTCTCTGTCCCCTCTCCTCCCTGCTCCCCCTGTTCTCTCTCTGTTCCCTCTGTTCTCTCCCTATCCCCTCTGTACTCTACCTGTTCCCTCAGTACTCTCCCTGTCCCCTATTCTTTCCCTGCTCCCCCTGTTCTCTCTGTCCCCTCTGTCCTCTCCTTGTCCCCTCTGTTCTCTCCCTATCCCATCTGTACTCTCCCTGCCCCTATGTACTCTCCCTGTTCACTCTGTTCTCTCTCTGTCCCCTCTATCCTCTCCCTGTCCCCCCCTGTTCTATCCCTGTCCCCTCTGTTCTCTCCTGCCCCTATGTACTCTCCCTGTTCCCTCTGTTCTCTCCCCGTCCCCTCTGTCCTCTCCCTGTCCCTTTGTACTCTCTCTGTACTCACTTTGGCCTCTCTGTTCTCTCTACTTTCACTCTGTTCTCTATCTTCCCTTTTCTGTCGTTCCTCTTCTCCAACTGTCCTCTCTATTCTCTCCCTGCCCTCACTGTGCTCTCTGTGTTCTCTCTATCTTATCTGTGCTGTTTCTGTACTCACTGTGCTCTCTCTCCTTCTTCGTGCTCACTCTGCTTTCCCTGTGCTCTCTTTCCACTCACTGTGACCACCACTGCCAGTATTCAACGCTACAACACCAAACAACCAAAGAAATGTAATAAATCTTGCTATGCATTTGCAAAGGATTAAGATACACATTAGTCTTGATAACTGTTCTATAACTATTAGCGTAAAATTAATTATACCAAAGCTCTAAAGAAAAGTACTGCCACATTGATTGTAACTGGCTCATTAGCAAGCCTTTTTATGATAAACAAAAAATTTTTTAATTCTAAGGTTTATTACACTATTTCAGGGGCTAAACACTTTTTATGTAAAATAATAATAATAAACATATACAACGGAGAGTCAAAAAGTAACCTAAATAATTGGCGTGTGGATATGCTTTAGGGCTTCTACCGCGTTGTCTTGGTGTTATTGACTGACGTTTCGACCACTGTGTTGTGGTCATCTTTAGAAACACTTGTTGGATAAGGAAATAGTCTGCCAGCTCTTATATATATATATATATATATATATATATATATATATATATATATATATATATATAGTAGTCTCGATGGGGGAGTACTTGCTGTGATAGGTCATAGGTTCTCCTTCTGGCATCTGATTGGTCCTACGTTGTCCAATCCGGTTGAGGTCTGTATGAAGGGTAGTATTCATATTAAATACTGGCCCTCATAAGGTCCGAAAGAGTGACCTTGATACAGTGCCCGATGTCCGGATGAAGGGGGCGCCGCGTACATGTGGAGACCTGGTTATGTGGTTCCTTATCCAACAACTACTCTGAAGATGACCACAACACAGCGGTCGAAACGTCAGCCGATAACACCAAGACAACGGTAGAAGCCGGAAGCTTATCCACACACCATGCACACCAGCTGCGGAAGCCTACGCGAACACTTAACCTTAATAATTGTTTTATTAATTGAATATGTACATAAGACTACAAACACTTCAACACTTTCCAACATAATCCTCACTACGTTCAATGAAAGTGTTCCTGTTATACTATGTTGAAAAGTGATCAAGTGTTTCTAGTCTTATTGTACATATTCAAATAATGAAACACTTATTAAAGTTACTTTTTGACTCTCCCTACAACAGCTACATGCATTTAGTGTTCCAGCGACATATTTTGTAAATCGCAGGTGTTTATTACGCATGAATACTCGAACCAATAATCCGTAACTTGTATACAAATCTAAACAATATCACTTTAACGAAAATAACTATGGTCTCCCACAAGTTCATTATATTGACATTAAATTAAATAAAGTAATAAATACTGTGTCTCAATTCCCATGCCACTTCAAAAACTCACTGGTTTACAAGCTTTCCCCACTACAAGTATGAGGTTTCTAATTTGAAAATTTCATACCAATTAAGCCGAAATCAGTAGACAAGTACCAGTGACTTAGTGCTCGAAATTAACCATCTGTGCAATAGCAAAGGACATAATTCAAAAGTATAAATTGCGCAACAACAAATTCCACAATTTGGGACATCTGGCCGAAATCTACGGCTGACCACTAGGATACAGAATACAAAGCAGAGGTTAAATGAAAAATACAATATGATTGCAGAGAGAATACGGAACAATGATAACTTTAAAAATAAAGTAGAATTTGAGTTCGGAGAAACATGAGATGAAAATACATTGAAGAGTAATGAAATCAAGTGAAAAAATTACGTACTATTATACAAGTGATTGTGTAAAATGTATAATGAATCTCTCAATACCATTAGACAAATTTTGTTAATGTAATCATTACAAAATTTAAGAGAAAGGAGAATGGTTTTGGTTAACTTAAATCAAGTTCCCCTAGCGCCAAAAACAAGTCCTTTCACTTCCCATATATTAATATTCATTTTTGTATCTCTCACTGAAGTGAGGAATACATGGGTTCTAAAGAGACTTCTTTTCATTGTTAACTTTATTGGCTTGTTCATCATCCTTCTCGAAACGGACAGTAGGGTCAAGAATGAGGCTATATCTATTCAGAAAACTAACCTTTTACCATTAGATACATACATGAACTAATGTGTGTTTCTCCTTCCCAGGTTTCCACAATGAGACGCCTCTCCTCACTGCTTCTTTCTTCTTCTAATGTATCTTCTGTTTTTCTACGGAATCATCAGCTTTATACAGCCAACCAATCTGGAAGAAATATTTAAGATCTCACTAAACATAATGCAGGAAACATTCTAGCCTCCACTGTGATTATGATGCTTATGATGATAATAGTTACTTATGTCAATCTTCGTCTTAACATATTTATTTATTTATTTAATCAATTTAATTTTATTCATTTATGTAATTCAATGTAATTAAATCACTTTATTTAATTTAATCCAATTAAATTAATTTACTTCATTTTAGTTATTTATTTTTTATTCATTCATTCATTCATTCATTAATTTATTTAAATAATTTTAGCTACTAATGTTATGTTATTTCATTAATTATTAAATTAATTTAATTTAATTCATTTATTGCATTTTATTAATTTATTCCACTTAATAATTGAATTTAATGTAATTCACTTATTTATATATTTATTTGAACCTTAATTAATACATTTAATTTAACTCATTTATTTTATTGCTTTATTTTATTATAATTAATTCATTTACGTCATTCCATTTTATTTATTTATTCATTTCAGATATTTAATTTATTTTATTTATATAATTAAATTTAATTAAGTTATTCAATTCAATTACATTTTTATTATTATTATTATTATTATTATTATTATTATTATTATTATTATTGAAATATCATTACAAATAATTTATCAGCATATCAATAACAACCTCATAAAATTACTTACAAAAACACTCCCAAAAATAATATACACTTATGAAAAAAAAAAAAATTATTGGATTAACAATATTTTCACTGTTACAATTACACTAAATATAAACATTTACATAGAGATAAAAAAAATTTTACAGGAGAAAAAGTTCGTCCAAAGGGCTGGACTCTGGAAGAGTACCCAAAACGCTCATTGCATTTCCGCGTTGAATAGCAATACTTAGCGTTGACGCAAATAAGTAGTGCAACGGCGATCACCACTAATGGAGATCAAAATTTGGCCGATTTGAGATACCAAAACTTTAGCGTCATGACTCCAAGGACCGAAGATCTACACAGCAAACGGGACAAAGATATAATTGTCTAAAAGATGAGCATATTTATTGACTTTCTTTTTCACGGCTAATTCAGCAGCAGATGCTGCGTGTCTGGAGGTATTCGGCAAGTGAGATGGAGCTAGAGTGTCAACGCAAGTGGAGTCCCAAATTAAAGATTTTCCTCTAGACCATGGAATTAAGGTAAGACCATCGGGTCGTTTACCATCTGCGCGACTAATACCTGGTGGTTCCAAAGAGACGGATGCCACAGAAGTCAGAGATCTTTTAATGATATCATTGAGTGATGCATGTCTGGGATGCGACGCTTGCTCCTCGCACAGCCAAGTGCATGATAACCGTAAATATCAGCAATTCCCCCGCAAATACATTGGTCTGGCTGTCAGAGTTTATAACCAAGGCGTAAAGCTATTGCGATTTTAAAGGATGTACTATCTATTAGGGTGCCGATGTGAGGAGAAGGTAATGCGTGTAACCAAGCTCCAGACTCACTCTCTTGAAGAGCTAGGAGACGTGCAATGTCTTGTTCGGATGTGAAAGAAGAAAGGAGTGTATCTAAATTTTTTGGGAAAGATAACGTCCCACTGTTTTTGAAATTCAGGATGGGCAGGAGGATGAGTGGTTTGTGAGGAAGTATACCAACTTGTCAGAGCATCACGCACATGGCAGATTTCAGCTGCATCACTGTATAAAGGAAAGAGCGATTTGATGCAATGGAAAACTCCAAAGGCAGAAGAAAGAAAAGCAGGCAAACAAACGTCAGAAAGTTTCCGAATGCCCACACCACCAAATTTAATTGGGAGAGTGGCTTGAGTCCAACTAGTATCGGTAAAATTTATATTGAGGATCATTTCCAAACTGGATCGTAAAATAGCATCAGCTTTATGTAGGAAAGTTGGAAGAAGCCATAAAGGAGTAGTACGCATAAAGTAAGTCATCTTAGGGATTAGAAAACAATTTTTAAGGAGATAATAAGAAATACGAGGATGTATTAGTTTTAAACGATCAATGAAATATTGCAAAGAAATTAGTTTTTCTTCAGCGATGTGATCGGCAGCTTCCAAAAAGACGGGAGATCCAAGAATCGTTAAAGCGGATTTTGACATTAGTGAAATACCCGGAGCAAGTTTTTGAAAAGAAGAGAAAACAGCTTGATTAAACTTAGAACAAAAATAAATTTCACATTTATCAGGATTAAGTTCTAACCCTATAGTTGAACCGAATTGAATGATTTTATTAAGATCTTGCAAAACATCTGAAGGGGCTCCACTTAAACAACCATCATCTAAGTAAAAAAAGGTTAAGTTCACTAATAAGTTCTTTAATAAGGGGATGAATTGTTAGACTAAAAAAGTAAAGGGCCAGCCGGATCCCCTTGTTGGCAACCTGATTGAGACATAATTGTATCAGAACCAAAAAATAAAGTACAAGGGTGTCTGTATGATTGCCAGAAATAGGGGAAAAGTTGTGGAATTTTAAGTTTGACAGCTTGCAACATGGTATCTCTTTCAATACAATTGAAGGCATTTCTGAAATCTAACTTAAGAACGATTTTATCAGAGTTAGAATTGGCGGAAATGAATGAGCGCAATGAGTGAATAATACTTTCACAGCCCTGAGGTGAACCGAAGCCAAATTGATTCGGTCTAAAATATGCACTAATTTCTTCTTTGACACTAACACAAGCTATTTTGGATACCAATCTTCGGAAAGTGTTCCCAATGGCAATAGGTCTGATGCCACCATCCTTCTTATTGATCACAATAAGGAAAGCTCCGTAAAATACAGGACAAATCCCAGGATCTAAGTCGCCATGTAACAGAAAATTGTAAAGGTCGGTTAACGAAGAAAGAAGCCGTTTACCGGAATCACCAGATCCTTAAGGTGTTGAGGTCGTAAACCATCGATACCAGCCGCGGAACCTTGTGGAAAGCTCTGTAGAGATTTCAAGACGTCTTCACTGGTGACAGACGAGGTGCTGTAGGATCAGGAAGGTCAGGGAAGGAGGAAGGTCTAGAAGGAGGTGGATGTTTAGATTTCAAAACATCATATGTAGCAGTTGTTGGATCTCCAACTCCCATATCCGAAGATAAGAAACGAACAGCGCCACGGATATCTCCTTCCGAAACTTTCTGTTCTACACGACGGATGTGATTAGAAGGAGAATCACCTTTATATGATCGATTCCTGACGTGAGTAGGATTGGATGGGAAGTTTATTATTATTATTATTATTATTATTATTATTATTATTATTATTATCAAACACTTTCCCTAAACAGGGATTACCTAGAAGACAAAAACAATAATTTGTTATGAATATATAAAAAAAAAGCAAGAAAGAGGAAAAGAAATTACAAATAGTGATGTTTAAGGAAAGACTGTTTTAAAGTAACATTACTTTATTACAGAAATATGCTAACAAAGAAAGTATAACTGCGGTTCCCTCCTAGTTCTGTGGTAGGGGCAACGGCAGACTCATGATACAAATTGATAATTTAGAAATTCGTCCAGAGGCTTCAATGCGGGAAGAGTTATGATGGGTGATAGTCAAGTACGATTTCAGTGACAGGGAGGTAGAGGTAACGGGAGTGCCTGGGGAAAATCGGCTTGTTTTCATGTGTGTTGTGGGGGACAGGACAACGGGAGAGATGGAATCCAGTAGTAGGTTAGTTCTCTAGTTCGAAGGATCAACACAGCCAACTGTGCGACTTACAGACTTCAGGAGCAGGGAAAATGGTGACCTCTATCATCGACAGATCAAACAGAGTGAACTCGCGAGTTACCGACTGTAGGGGGTTGTGGGGATGGTTGTGTTTTATCGAACAAGCCGAATCGAGAGTCGAAGTCAGGAAGGTGTGAGATAAGGGCGATCAGGGGAGAGAAGTGGTTGGGTTGGAGGTGGTCATGAGACTTGTAGTGACACGAGAATAAAATAAGTTTAGGGTACGTAAGAAGTGAGGAAGATTCGGCTGGTGTAGGAAAGAATACAGGAGACAGGGACAGAGCTTGGCTCCCTGTTCCCAGGGTGGTGGCCGTGTGTAGACACGTCCGAACAAAAGACAACCTTAAGCCTTGGTTTTTCTGAACCGACGCATGCAACATGCGATGCCCACCTCGCATAAATCCGGACTACACGAGAGATACAGAGTGGTTTTTATAACTGCGAGATGAAAGGTCTGCGCACCTCGCAGTTATAGAAACCAATCACTATCTCCCGTGTAGTCCAGATTTGTGCAAGGCAGCCCTCGCATGCGTCGGTTCAGAAAAACCAATGCTATAGAGTAGGCCTGGTTGGAAGACTGCTGCTAGTGACGGAGGACGCGTTAGAGCTACCCCTTTGCCATCTAGCAAACAAGTGACTCTTAACCATAGACAAGCTCTTAACTCGAAAATCGAAAGAGAATTGGGAGGAAAAATTTAAAAGGTACGCAAAACGCGTCCTTGCAAGGAGTTGGAGGCTGTACAAAACTAAATATGTGAGCTCCAAGCCTGTTGGCCACTAGTCAAGGAGCTCTAGAAAATTTTGAAGGGGAAGCAGAAATTGGACGTTACCTCTTAGATACCACATACGCAAGGGGGACGGAGATTTGATCAAGTTATCATGGGACAGGGCGAGGAAGAGATGGCTGGTGTTTGCCGTTAGGATGGCAAGACGCTGTCATCTGTTGTTCGATGACAAGGCATGTGAAGGCCGTCGGAAGAAGCGCCGTGAAATCTAAATCTGCAATTTGAGAGGTCCCTGTCCTTTCAAATTGCGACTAATTGAGTGACCTCGTACATTTAATAGACAATTTATAGGTTCTGAACTAGGGCATACGTCGTTTACAAGAAAACACTCTGGACTCATGTCCCAGCTGTATTTATACCCCTCTCGGTGGTGGGGGACACCGTTGACATCACAGTGCCTGAGAGCATTTCTACTTCCAACGTGACTTGTCACTGAGCCATCCTTGCTTTTTCCCTCACAAGAGGGAAAAAAAGCGAGCCAACCTGCTTTCTCAGAGGGAGAAAACAGCGACTGTCGTTTGCGTGGGTAGGTTTGAACTGTTTAAAACAGGATGCACGGGCATCGAAAATTGATATACACAACATTTAAATTTTAATTCTGATTTCAAATAATAATTTCAATTGTATACTTATCCATATATATATTTTGTTTTACTTTTAAATTTAACTTACTTCTCTTCTCTTCTCTATTTTAATTTTAACTTAATTTATTCTTTTTAATTTCATTTTTCAATTTCAACTTTCATTTTAACTTTAATTTTATTCTCTTTTATTACAAATTTAAATTTCATATAGTTTTTCAGTTTTATTCCATTTTTTAATTATAATTTTAACTTTACTTTTAATTTCTATTTCAATTTAATTTTATAATTACAATTTTAATTTTAATTCTAATTTCAATTTCATTTTGTACTTCAATTTCCATTCTAACTCAATTTTTTTAAATTTTGACTCCATTTAAAATTTTCATTTTCATTTCATTTAACATTATTCTCAATTCTATTTTTTTTCATTTTAATTCCATTTTACGATCATACTAAAATTCATAACTCTGCTGTCTGTCCAGTCAGAACAAAGCTGATAAGTGCAGCAACCAGAATGCCTCGAACTCTATCTGCAGTTTAAAGGGGAATCCTCTGCCCCCAGGCATATGCACAGTAGAGGCCGGCAAATTAAACCAAAAAAATGGTCATTTTGACTTTCGAAAACAGACTTTCCTCTACACAAGGAAAACAAAGGGCTCACAGACCCACCTTTTTCACTGTACCATCCCCGCATGTTTACTAATAATCACCAATAAAATCAAGCAAATCTGTTGCATTTTTTTCTACATTTATTATTTGCCTACCTAAAATGTTTCGGTCTCCAATCTCCAGAAATAATGGCGATATCGAGGAACGGGATGCGGTGTTGTATTGCCCCTTGACTTACTTTGGACACAGTAGCATCAAAATGAGAATCCCAAACACAAGCTGAATTTCGAGAACAAAGCTGATAAGTGCAGCAACCAGAATGCCTCGAACTCTATCTGTAGTGTAAAGGGGAATCCTCTGCCCCCAGGCATATGCACAGTAGAGGCTGCCATAACTCCGCCATATATGCAGTTAGAAAACAAAGCTGATAAGTGCGGCGAATAGAACGCCTCGAATTCTATCTGTAGTGTAAAGGAGAACCCTCTCCACCCAGGTATTTGGACAGGAGAGGCTGGCAAAGTTTCAAAAAACGGTAATTTTGACTTTCCAAAACAGACTTTTCTCTACACAAGGAGAACAAAGGGGCTCAAAGACCCGCCCTTTTCACTGTAGCATCCCCGCATGTTTACTAATAATCACTAATAAAATCGAGCAAATCTTTTGCACTTTTTTGTAGACTTATTTTTTTCCCTACCTAAAATATTGCAGTCTCTAATCTGCGGAAATAATGACCGTATCGAGGAACAGGATGCGGTGTGATATTCCCCCTTGAGTTACTTCGAACACGATAGTATCAAAATGGGAATCCTGAACACAAGATGAATTTCGAGAAAAAATACCAACCTCTATTCCGCCAACATTCTCGTCACCATAACTCCGCCGTATGTTAAGTGACAACAAAGCTGTCAAGTCCAGCGAATAGAACTCGTCAAACTCTATCTGTAGTGCAAAGGACAACCCTCTGCCCCCAGGCATATGGACGGTAGAGGCCAGCAAAATTTCAAAAGTGGTCATTTTTATTTTCCAAAACAGACTTTTCTCTACACAAGGAGAATGAAGGAGCTCAGAGACTCACCCTTTTGCACTGTTTACTACTGTTATGCATGACAACTTAGGTCGGATAACTTGCTGAACAGATGACTACTGCATTCCACTCCTGCTCACACTTACCAGAATATCTGACACCACCATTACACTTATAATGGAAAAGAAAGGATTTTACTGGAAAAGCTGGGGCTCTCAGGATATTATAGGAAAACCACATGGTTACTGAACTCAGGTTCTAGACTGAATTAGTTGTGAATGGAACCATACTTTATTTATTAAATATACACAAAATACATACATAGTGAGTTACTTATCAGAACTGACGCCATTACGATCCTTCCTTCCATTTATTTCTTCCTTAGATTCTGACTATCACTGACTGTATCACTGTCTACCACCAATCTTCTCACCATCATTTTTATATTCTCTTATCTGCTTCCCGGCCGGGATACCACCCATGCTATCCACCAGGTGAGATGGGCTTTAAACTCCTTTTGATTATACGTGCTTAAAGAAGTCGTCTTAATCAAACAGCTGTTACAATTAATTCGATTCAGTGCAATACAGTGATAAGTTGTTTTACTGAGACTACCCATAAGAAAAGATTTCGAACAATGCGTGATTTAATTTAATCAATTAAAATGCATGCTTTATTCCACTGGACCAATGCAATTATTCCAGCAGTGATTTGTGGCGTAAGAATACTTTTATCATACGCAGTGATTTACCGCAAGCGCCACAGAACTCTATAATGCTGGCTAAGCATCTATCTACTTCACAAGCTGGGATTGCATTGGGTGTCTGCTTAAGGTCATATATTCCACTGACACTGTTCCTGGACTGTTTCAAATTTAACACCCCACAGGAAATCATGGTACAAGGCGTTCCTAAGCCCTGGGGCATAACAAGGCCCCAGACGATGGCTCAATGGCACGTGCTTTTTCATTGAACTTGTTATCTGGCCTAGTGATGGTGGATTAGATTCACACACACAAGCAACAGTGAGAATTTACACAGTTAATCTCGTGTCAGGGACTCTTTCTGCTCAGACAGGCTTACGGGGCATTTAGTCCCTCGCCATTGGCTTTCAAATGCACACCATGTATACTATGAATTTGGTGGTCGCTCAATTACAAATCAGAGTGGAATCACTAATAATGATTTTAAAACTTGGTTTATGCATTCTAATTGGTTTTGCATTTCCTGTGTTAAATTTTGAGATCTCCTATAATTTTGTGTTAATTCGGTTTGGTTCATTGCATGGCATCAGCTATAACACTTATCAACTCTAGGTATAATAATAGATTTTGGATAGCCTTTTCTCTTCGCAACAATAAAATGTCACAATATAGAATATTATTAAGATAACCCAATATTTCTCTCTCTCACTCATTCCTTTTCGTTTTTCTCAGGGCTCCAATATACATTCTTTTCTCCTCATGCATAACTCACACACACATTTTCCAATGTAATTCACTCCATTCTTAAGCTCAATGTTTATCCTAAAAGCATTCAAGTCTTAACTCTGTGTTCTGTGTTGGACGCCTTTTCGTACATACTGAATGCTGATAGCTTTCCAGCTGGTGAATGATGTCACCTGTCCTTCGTGGCTCCCGTTGCTTACGCTTTGTTTCATGGTACACCACTGGCAGTACATCTTGAATTCTCGAAGCCTAGAACACATACATACAGTAACTTCAAGTATTACAATGATTAAATTAAGATAATCTTTTACACACTTACGAAAGAGATTCAAATATGACATGTCTAACTTCAACTTTCACATCAACTATGCTTTCTTTAAATCATCACTTTATATGTGTTTGAATTTGAATATTTACACATAAGGATATTAGGCAGAGTAACCTTCAAGGCTATATTAAATGCTATTATATCCTTCTGTTAAATTTATCCTAAGCTTCAAAATGTTTCCAAATCTATATACATGTTACATAGCAGTTAACTCAGATCAACAGAATTATTTATGATACAGTTATTTTCAGTTACAAAAGTAAAAGTAAATTTTTACAAGTGCCATTTTGAGCTTTGGCATTTCCAGGCGAGCTTCATGCTCTACTTCATATTATGCAATATACTAAGAGATTTTCAAAAAAAAAAAAAAAAAAATTATGATGCAATATAAACCTAGAGGACATCGTCGACCAGGAAGACCGTTAAGAAGACTGCTAGATGGGGCCGAAACAGGTCTACAGAGGCCTAATTCGTGAAGGATGATGATGATGATGATGACTTAGAGTTTTTCCTGGAATGGACGATATCACGTCGAAGGTCATTCCAATCTGATAACACAGGCTTCCTCAGTTTCCTCTGGCTAGACAGTGTGGTTCAGTACTTGAAAATATTGTTACATGTGGGGAAGAGAATGTAAATTTCGTCCCCATATTTTGTTAAATCACTTTCTTGCAATAACAATTAGACAATCTGTAATCAAGTAGGTTAGTGAATAATTCTAGTTCTCAGTCCTTAGCGAGGTGAAGTTGGTTCACTTCTCTGTTCGGCTGTTTCGTTACTCTCACTGGGAGCATTAAATGAATTATGAAGAGGGTCGAACCCGTGGTCTGGTTCAGCACAAATTGTGTGCTTGGGGAGGTTCATGTGATCTCGCTTTCCATGACCCAAGAGAGATTTCATCCTCGGATTCAAAATCTTCATATCTTTTTACTCTATCTCTTAATTCGCTTAGTGGTATCTCATCTTCCGATGCCCACACTTTTTCTATCGCCGTTCCTGACATTTCACTCATTATCCCTTCACCTTGGAGTTCTCTGTCCGATTCCATTCCCAGGGGTCCTTCATCATTCTCCCAATAGTGCGTGTACATACGTTCCGTATTATTTTCGGTACGGTTAATGTCGTCATCCTGACCATCGACTCTACTGGATCACAACTTTAACCTATTTACGTGGACTACTTGTCATCTACCATCTCCGTATCGAATGCAGTAATTTACTTCATTTAGTCTTTCTACTATCTCAACTGGACCTGTCCATGGTTTAGCTAGTTTCTTTGTTACTCCCTTTTTCAACATTGTGCTGTGTATGATTACTTTGTCTCCTACCTCAAATGTTTCAAGTTTCACATTTCGCCTCTTGTTGTACTGTCTCGCTTGCGTTGTCTTACTCTGCTTTAATCGATCTCTAACCCCTTTGTAGACCGTCTCTAGCTTCCTGGCTACGCCAACTACAGGATCGGATTCTATATTTTCTCTGGAAATTTCAGACTGACATCGACTGGAAATGACAAGAGGCATTTCCTTGCCATACAAGAGAAAGAATGAGGAGGAGTAGCCCGTCACTGAGTGGGGTGTACTTCTGTATGCCATTTGCACTATAGCTATCCACTTATTCCAATCACTTTGGTCTTTACACACAAAGTCCGACATCATTGCCATGAACATTTGATGATAACGTTCAACTAGTCCATTTGCCATAGGGTGATACAGACTTGTCTGTATTTTCTTTATGTGTAGCAATTTGCAAACTTAGCTAGCAGTGCATAATAACTGCGGATTCCCGGCCAACAAGTCACTCAGCTGAGTGCACTCCTAGTATAATGGCTGTTGACATTGGATACACGTCAACATATATATGGCTAACTTGGAAAACATCGGAGGAGGAGGAGGAGGAGGAGAGTTCGGTCCGGTGCTGTGGATTCAATTCGGTGTAGCTCAGTGATCAGAGTGCTTGGTATATAGAACCAAGGACCAGGGTTTGATCTCCGGCGCCGGAGCGAATTTTTCTCCTAAAATATTAAGTGTCAATATTACAGATAAATTCTGTAGGACAAATTAATATATCCATGATATTACTTGATATGTTTCACTCAGATGATCTAAGCTGATAGATTCTACAATACTCTCTGAACCTTCGCTTATTGCACTTACAGTATTACGATGGGAACTTTTCGTCTGTTTTCGTGGTGAGGCATCACTACACGGGTACTCAATTTCTCCTAATATTCGTCTCTTTTGTACCCATATTTCTTCTCCAGTACAATTTATGATTTTCACAGGGACTGATTCTTACTTGGCTCGATTTCATTGAGGGTTCTAGCAACATATACATCATTTATTTCCAAACTTGCCGGCACGAGAATAATCGGAACATTGTCTTCTTGACACGTCTTCGCATTTCTCTTAGAACCTGCCCCTTCCCTGGTGGTATTTCCATTGACTTGTCCTAAGAGCACTACTTCGCATCTTGGCGATATAATAGCTTCCTTAATATTTCGAACAACCACGTCTCGGGATTTAGATTTGAGATGTGGGTCTGTCCTAAGACATTTTGACTTTTCCCTCTCACTGTGTCCTACTTGATGCGACAGACTCAAATTCTGCGTCTGCTACACTCGAGTCATTGACCTATTTTGGGCGGCTGTCCCAACGTCAATTACGCCTACCTTTTCGTGACATGTGGATTCCTTTGTCAAATTTATAACCCAGTCTTCCTTCGTCTTCCTACATCGAGGATACAATTTATATTTCTGTATAAAATCTAGACCTAGCAATCCACCTATTTCCAGACCTGCCTTTATTGGACATATTACAGGATCCTTACCGCATTTGTAAATTCTAATTCAAATAAAATAACTTAACTACTATACACATTACTATCAGTCTGAAATCAATAGACATTATTTAGTAGTTTCCCTTGAAACCTGATAGAAGAACACGTCTATGAGCAGTTCGCGTTGTATCCCATTTCTGAACACCATTTTTGTAGTGCGCGACAACTTAGGTCGGATGATTTGCTCAACAGATGACTACTGCGTTCGATTCCTGCTCACACTTACCAGGATATCTGACACCACCATTACACTTATATTGGAAAACAAACGATTTTATTGAAAGAGCTGGGGCTCTCAGGATATTATAGGAAAACTACATGGTTACTTAACTTAGGTTCTAGACTGAATTAGTTCTGAATGGAACTACACTTGATTTATTAAACATATGCAAAATATATACATAGCGAGTTACTTACATGGCATACCTCTTGTCGGAGCTGACGCCATTACGATCCCACCTTCGACTTATTTCTTCCTAACACTCTATCACTGACTCTATCACTGTCTGCCGCCAATCTTCTCCTCATCATTTTCATGTTCTCTTATCGGTTTCCCGACCAGGATACCACCCACGCTATCCACCAGGCGAGATGGGCTTCAAACCCCTTTTGATTATACGTGCTTATAGATGTCGTCTTAATCAAACATCTGTTACAATTAATTCGATTCAGTGCAACATAGTGAGAAATCACTTTAATGAGACTACGCGTAAGAAAACAGTTCGAACAACGCGTGATTTAATTTAATCAATTAAAATGCATGCTTTATTCCACTGGACCAATGCGATTAGTCCAGTAGTTATTCATAGGCAGTGACTTACCACACACGCCACATAACTCTATAACGCTGGCTAAGCATCTATCTACTTCACAAGCTGGGATTGCATTGGGTGCCTGCTTAAAATCTTGTATTCTGCTGACACTGTTCCTGGACTGTTTCAAATTTAACACCCCACAGGAAATCATGCTATAGGGCGTTCTTAAGCCCTGGGGTATAACACTAATAATCACCAATAAAATCGAGCAAATCCGTTGCACTTTTTTGTAGACCTTTTTTCCCTACCTAAAATATTTCAGTTTCCAATCTCCGGAAATATTCGCCTCATTTGAGGAATGGAAGCACTGTAATGTTTTGTAACAGCCTGTACCGATGTGTTAGAACTCTGCAGGTGTTCAAGCAGCCACTTGGAGAAATATGAATAACATACTGCACAACAATGCAGAAAAAAGAAAAGTGATCCCCATACAATGTGTAAACTTAAAGACAAGGTTAAATAAAATAATCGGAATTTACATTTCATATGATATCTTACTTTTTTAAATAAACAGATAAAGTAAATGTAAAATTCGTCCACTGCTGTGAAGTAATGGTTAGCACGTCTGGCCAGGTGCAAATCCTGGTTGGGACACGTTACTTGGTTGGGGTTTTTCCTCAACCAATTGAAGTATAATTGCTCGGTAATTTTCGGTGTTGGACCACGGACTCATTTCGCCATCATTAATTCACATATGATCCATACAATAGCCGGGTTAAGTTCACAGCATCCTGTACTTGTACAAGAGCACAGCCGTTCGGCTACCCAATCATTCACAAAATAGAAGTGGTAAGCACAATAAGCCTCAGGCTGTACTGGAAAGCTTCAGGTCCCTCCTCTGAACAAGAGGAAAAAAAAGTGACATTGTCTTTATACTAGTATTTTGTTACAATTTTACTTTATTTTACAATAACTTTATTGAATGAATGAATGAATGAATGAATGAATGAAATAGCCTTTGGATTTCCCGTGAAGGGCTATGGCCTCCTAAAAAGGGGAGCTCTTTAGTTATCAAATGATCATATTCCGATATAGGCTACTGTACCAAGGTCAACATAAACAGGGAGAGGAGATAAATGATGTCCCCCATAATCTTGTTACATCGGGATTCTTTTTGCTTTGACCCCCCCAAGGAAACGGTTCTCTCTCTGCTAACAATCCTGACAAACGACGAGAACGGAAAGAAAAGCATAACAAAACACAACAATGCACTACATCCTGACATCTCTAATCAGGCCACACAGCTTGACGCTTACATACTAAACCATTACAACGAAACTACAACCACCTTGCCTGTAGTGGTTTATGAAAATAAAGGAAATATAATGTACAATCTTACTATTATTGAAATCCTCTGCATCCCAACCATGTCAGACTGGATGTTGAAGCTTGCCGACGTAGAGTTATCTGATGTGCAGGAGAGAGAAGTATCAACTGAAGACATCTGATCTTTCGGGAAATGTTGTCCTTATGGTGGAACCTGAAAAAGTATCGAACCATGTTTATAATAATTTTAAAAATATTCTGATGGGATTTCATTTGAGAGTATAACAAGCATGAAACTTCGTATGCACTCATTCAGTAAATATGTCATTTACATTAGTAGAGTGCATAGTAGAATTTACAAGCCATATTAATTTTCATATTTTCTATATTCATTATCGCAAGAAAAATAAAGGAGGTAAACGTACGAATTCGAAATGAGGCAGTAGAAAAAGTGGACAGCTTTAAATGCTTGAAATGTACTGTAAGTAATAACATGAGCTGCTGTCAACAAGTCAAAGGAAGCTTAAAAAAAAAAAAAAAACAGCATCTCCCGCGTAAGTGCGTACCTCTGGAAATATAAGTAAGAGACTATTGAACCACTTTGTGTGGAGTGTCGCATTGTATGGGAGCAGAAACATTGACATTACGAACAAATAAAAAAAAAAAAAAAAAAATGACTAGAAGCATTTGAAATGTGGATATGGAGAAGAATGAAGCGTGCCAAATGGACAGGCACAATAACAAATGAAGCTGTGTTAGAAAGAGTGGGTTAAGAAAGAATAATGCTGAAACTGATATGAAAGAGAAAAAGAAATTGGCTAGGTCACTAAGAAGGGTAATTTGCTAGGAGACGTCGTTGCACATAGACCACTTTTACACTAAACTTAAATTTAGTGTGTGCAAAGTATACTAAAACCCTAAAATAATGTAAGGTCACAGATTCAGGAAAGATTAGATTAGGTTAGGTTAGGTTAGGTTAGTTTAGTTTAGGGTTTTAGTATATCTTGCAAAAACAAATTTTAGGTTTAGTGTAAAAATGGTCTATATGTAACGACGTCTCCTAGCAAATTACCAAAATATCAAATGATAGACAATAGCTATTAAGATATTTATATCGATCGCGGCTTAATCGCAATATAGAGAACGCCAGATAAATGTGGATTACACTAACATCGTTGTAACCTGATCTCTTCTACAGCATCGATCATGAACGTGGAACAGTAGGAAGCAAGTCAAGTTCCTGAGCTTCTTAGAAAAAGTCCTCCGATCATTGGAAGTTACAGGTGACTTCTTTACGAAGAGGAACACTTAACAATCATCTAGTGTAAATTGTCTTAATTCTTTACTATTTACTTTAATATTGTCATTAAAATTTTTAACACATTGTAATTTGTAATTCCTAAAATATCACACATTCATAATCTAGAAAAGTGTAAACAAAACCGAGCAAAACTTTCCACACTATTTTCTTCATAACAATTTTTTAAATATATGCCTAGACACAATCATTTACATACATCTCTTTCATTCCAATAGTTTACAATCCTACCTTAAACATACAACCTTCCTCTCAAAGTCTTTCAAATTTTCATACAGTCCTCATCGGTCTCGGGAAAAGCAGAAGCAATCATCCTCCACAAGTCCAAGTACAATCTGTAAACAAATTTCAACATATCATCTCAATCTTAAGTGCAATGTACATTTTATATTGGTACTGTTTCTGAATATCCCCCATCTTGTTAGAACTGTTAGAATTCGTAATACTGGAATATCACCTCCCCCATCTTGTTAGAACTATTGGAACTAGTAATGCTGATTAACGTCTTACGATATTACAATATCTTCTCTTTTTTTAAGTTAGTTATTTAACGACGCTACATCAACCACTGGGTTATTTAGCGTCGATAAGATTGGTGATAGCGAGATGGTATTTGGCGACATGACACCGAGGATTCGTCAGATTACATGGCATTCATCTTACGGTTCGGGAAAACTTCGGAAAAATCCCAACCAGGTAATCAGCCCAAGCGAGGATCGAACCCGCCCCTGAGTGCAACTTCGGTCCGGCAGGCAAGCAAGCAAGCAAGCAAGCACCTTTAACCGAATGAGCCACGCCGGTGGCTTACAATATTTTCATTTCGCCAAAGACACAACGCCAGAACTCAATTCCAAAATAAATAAAAATAGTCACAAATGCAAAATATTGCCGCCACATGAATTCTTGCAGATGGTGATCGAAACGTGGGCCAGTGACCACAGAGTCCATATCGACGAGATACCTAAGTCTCGCCTATCACCAAAGGTCTGTGGATTTCATGTAGCCGGTTTCGTTTTATGAAAACACTTAACATCATATTCTAACAGTTCTAAGATGGGGGGGGGTGACGTTATTCCGAAACACTACCGGTACATTATATTGTACATTTGAAGGGCTTGGGGCAATATAGTGATAAGCCACACTCAAATTTTAAAGGAAAACCCTTAAGTATTAAATATTTAAGAGTTGTTTTCCTGTAAAATTTGATAGTGGCTTGTCACTATGTTGCCCCGAGCCCTTCAATTCCTGTTTTACTTCAACTTTGTTCAACAGTTTCTCAAATACTTCGAACTCATTTATAACTCTCACAATCCTAAAAATATTCTTACCTCACATACTTATAACCATTTTCTATTCCAAAAACACACCACAATAAAATTACGCACCTAACGTAAGTCAGC